>JAQZBX010011666.1:0-42356 GCA_029593785.1 Cabassous unicinctus | reverse complement strand
AACAATTGCATAGCTGCCAAGGTAATGAGTATATTGCTTAGTTTTGAAAACTGAAGAAACCAGTGTTTTGGCATAGTATTAGGTAAAATCACTGTTTTTACATTGATAATGAGTGAAAGTAAGCACATAGGAGCCAAACAAACAAGTATCTTACATAACTTTCAAAGTTGAATTAACTGCTGCATTCACAGCCTGTTATGGGAAACCAGTGTTTGGAAGATGAATTTCAGAGAACTCTAACGCATAGCAGCAAATAAAAGACAAAATTATTTATTTTTGTAAATTGAAGAAACCACTCCATTGGCTTAGCCTTAGGCAAAAGTTGTGTGTTGACATGTGAGTGAATGCTAGGTCATAACAGCCAAACAATCTACAACCTAACTTACCTTTCAAACTTGAAGTAAATCCTGCATTCTTAGAGAGATAGGTGAAACCAGTGTCTTGAAGTTGTTCCTAAATGAATACTCATGCAAATCACCCAATAAAACAACTTTATTTTTTGGTTTTCAAAAGCAGAGAACTCAATGCATTCAGCCAACATTAAGGAAAATCAGGGTTTTCAAACAGATTGTATTTGAAAACACATGCTTAGCAGTATAAGAAAGAAGAATCTTACTTAAATTCTGAAAGTGTGTAACCGGCATCTTTGGCATTGTAAAAGCAGTGTTTTCACATTCATTGTAAGTGAAAACAACTGCATAGCTGCCAAAGTAATGAATATATTCCTTAGTTTTGAAGACTGAACAAACCAGTGTTTTGTCATAATATCAGGTAAAAGCAGTGTTTTTACATTGATAATGGGTGAAAACAAGTGCATAGCAGCAAACCAACAAGTATTTTACTGAACTTTCAAAGTTGAATTTACTGTTGCAATCACAGCTTGTTATGGGAATTCAATGTTTTGAAGGTGAATTTCACAGAAAACACAGGCATAGCAGCAAATAAAAAACAAAACTTATTTAGTTTTGTAAAGTGAAGAAACTACTGCATAGGCTTAGCCTCAGGTAAAAGCTGTGTGTTGACATGTGAGTGAAAGCAAGTGCATAGCAGCCAAAAAACAAGGATCTTACCTACCTTTCAAACAGGAAGTAACTACTGCATTCACAGAGAGTTAGGTGAAACCAGTGTCTTAAGTTGATTGTATATGTATATACGTGGAAATCAGGCAATAAACAAGATTCTTTTTTGGTTTTTAAAGCAAAGAACCCAATTCATTCAGCCAACATTAGGGAAAAGCAGTGTTTTCAAGTTATTGTAACTGAAAACTCTTGTTTAGCATTGTAAGAACAAGCATCTTACTTAGATTTCCAATGTGAGGAACAGGCATCTTTGGCATAGTAAAAGCAGGGTTTTGTCGTTCATTGTTAGTAAAAACAAGTGTATAGGGAAATGGGTGTGGCTCAAGCGATAGAGCTCCCATTTACCATATAGTAGGCCCAGTGTCTGCTTCCCAACACCTCCTTGTGAGGGCAGGGTGGCCCTTGTGGAACAGAGGGCTGATGCATGAAGACCTCACAGCAACGGGGAGATAAGCAGACACAGGAAAAACACACAGCAAGTGCACACAGCAAACACAAGCAGAAAGGGGGGTATAAATAAATAAATAAATCTTTAAAAAATAATACAAGTGCAGAGCTGCCAATGTAAGGAGTATAATGCTTAGCTTTAAAAGTGAAGAAACCAGTGTTTTGGCATAGTATTAGGTAAAAACAGTGTTTTTACATTGATAATGAGGGAAAGCAAGAGAATAGTAGCCAAACAAATATCTTATATAACTTTCAAAGTTGAATTAACTGCTGCATTCTCAGCCTGTTATGGGAAACCAGAGTTTTGAAGATGAATTTTTGTGAAAACACAGGCATAGCAGCAAAAAAGACAAATTTTATTTAGTTTTGTAAAGTGAAGAATCCACTGCATTGGGTGAAACTTTGGCAAATGCTTAGTATTGATATGTGTGCGAAAGCAAGGGCAAAGCAGCCAAACAAACAAGAAACTTAATTACCATTCAAACTTGAAGAATATACTGTACTCACAGAGAGATAGGTGAAACCATTGTCTTGATGTTGTTTGTAAATGAATACACTTGCAAATCAGCCAATGAAACAAGTCTCTCTTTTGGTTTTCAAAAACATAGAACTCAATATATTCAGCCAATGTTAGGGAAAAGCAGTGTTTTCAACTTGATTGTAATTGAAAACACATGTATAGCATTGTAAGAAAAAAGAATCTTACTTAGATTTCCAGAGTGAGGAAACGGCAGCTTTGGCATAGTAAAAGAAGTGTTTTGAAATTCATTGTAAGTGAGAACAACTGCATAGCTGTGATTGTAATGAGTATATTGCTTAGTTTTGAGAACTGAAGAAATGAGTTTTTTGGCATAGCATTAAGTAAAAGCACTGTTTTTATTTAGATAATGAATGAAAGCAAGTGCATAGCAGCCAAAGATGCAAGTATCTTATTTTACTTTAAAAGTTGAATTTACTGCTGTATTCACAGCCTGATATGGGAAACCAGTATTTGCAGATGAATTTAAGTGAAAACACAGGCATAAGAGCAAATAAAGACAAATCATACTTAGTTTTGGAAAGTGAAGAAACCACTGCATTGACTCACCCTTAGGCAAAAGCTTAGTGCTGACATGAGTGTGAAAGCAAGGGCATAGCAGACAAACAAACAAGTAACTCACTTACCATTCAAACTTGAAATAACTACTCAATTCACTGAGAGATTGGTGAAACCAGTGTCTTGAAGTTGTTTGTAAATGAATACATATGGAAATAAGCCAATGAAACAAGTTTCTCTTCTGGTTTTCTAAAGGAAAAAACTCAATTAATTCAGTGTACTTTAGGGTAAAACAGTGTTTTTAATTTGATTGAAATTGTAAATGCATGTGTAGAATTGTAACAACAAGAATCTTTGAATTTCAAAGTGAGGTACGCACAGCTTTGGCATAGGTAAAGCAGTGTTTTCACGTTCATTGTAAGTTAAAACCAGTGCATTGCTATCAATGTAATGAGTATATTGCTTTTTTTGAAAAGTGAAGGAATGAGGGTTTTGCATAGTATTAGGTAAAAGCAAAGTTTATAAATTGATAATTAGTGAAAGCAGGCGCATAGAAGCCAAACAAACAAGTATCTTACTTTACTTTCAAAGTTGAATTAACGGCTGCATTCACAGTGTCTTACAGGAATCCAGTGTTTTGAAGATGAATTTAAGTGAAAACACAGGCATAGTAGGAATTAAAAGACAAATCATATTTAGTTTTGTAAAGTGAAGTAACCATTGCCTTGGCTTAGCCTTAGGCAAAAGCTTTGTGTAGACATGTGAGTGAAAACAAGGGCATAGCAGCGAAATAAACAAGAGTCTTATTTACCTTTCAAACTTGAAGTAATAACTGCTGTCACAGAGAGTTAGGTGAAACAGTGTTTTGAAGTTGTTTGTAAATAAATACACATTCAAAATAGGCCAATGAAACAAGTTTCTTTTTTCATTTTCTAAAGCAAAGAACTCAATACATTCAGCCAAAGTTAGGGAAAAGCAGTGTTTTCAAGTTGATTGTAATTGAAAACACATGTATAGCATTGTAAAAAACAAGAATCTTACTTAGACTTCCAAAGTGAGGAACAGGCAGTTTTGCAACAGTTAAAGCAGTGTTTTGATATTCATTGAAAGTGAGAACAAGTGCAAAGCTGCCAAAGTAATGAGTATATTGTTTAATTTTGAAAATTGAAGAAACCAGTGTTTTTGCATAGTATTAGGCAAAAGCACTGTTTTTACGTTGATAATGAGTGAAAGCAAGCACATAGCAGCCAATCAAACAAGTATCTTACTTAACATTCAAACATGAATTAACTGCTGCATTCAGAGGCTGTTATGGAAACCAGTGTTTTGAAGATGATCTTAAGTGAAAACATAGGCATAGCAGCAAATAAAAGACAAATCTTATTTAGGTTTGTAAAGTGAAGGAACCACTGCATTGGCACAGCCTTTGGCAAAAGATGTGTGTTGACATGTGAGTGAAAGCTAGGGCATAGCAGCCAAACAAACAAGTATCTTACTTACCTTTTGACTTGAAGTAACTACAGCATTCACAGAGAGATAGGTGAAACCAGTGTCTTGAAGCTGATTGTAAATGAATACACATGCAAATCAGACTATGAAAGAAGGATTTTTTTGGTTGTCTAAAGCAAAGAACTCAATGCATTCAGCCAAACTAAGGGAAAATCAGTGTTTTCAAGTTGATTGTAATTGAAATCACATGTATAGCATTGTAAGAAACAAGAATCTTACTTAGATTTTGAAAGTGAGGAACCAGCATCTTTGGCATAGTAAAATCAGTGTTTTGCCATTCATTGTAAGTTAAAACAAGTGCATAGCCGCCAATGTAATGAGTATATAGCTTAGTTTTGAAAACTGAAGAACCCAGTGTTTTGGCATACTATTATGTAAAAGCAGTTTTTTTACATTGATAATGAGTGAAAGTAAGCACATAGCAGCCAAGAAACAAGTATCTTACTTAACTTTCAAAGTTGATTTATCTGCTGCATTCACAGCCTTTTGCAGAAAACCAGTTTTTTAAAGATGAATTTAATTGAAAACACAGGAATAGCAGCAAATTAAAGCCAAATCTCATTTAGCTTTGTAATGTGAAGAAACCACTGCAATCCATTTATCTTAGGTAAAGCTGGGTGTTGAAATGTGAGTGAAAGCAAGGACATAGCAGCCAAAGAAGAATCAAACTTTCCTTTCAAACGGGAAGTAACTACTGCATTCCCAAAATGTTAGGTGAAACCAGCACCTTGAAATTGATTTTAAGTGAATACACATGCAAAACAGCCAGTGAAACAAGTTTTCTTTTTCATTTTCTGAAGCAAAGAACTCACTGCATTCAACTAGCATTCAGGAAAAGAAGATTTTTGAGTTTAAGTGTAACTGAAAACACATCCTTAGCAGTGTAAGAAACAAGAATCTTACTTTGGTTTCAAAAGTGAGGAACCAGCACCTTTAACACACTAAAAGGAGAATTTGGTCATTCATTTAAGTGATAAAAAGTGAATAGCTGCCAATGAAAGAAATATATTGCTTTGTTTTGAAAATGGAAGAAACCAGTGTTTTGGCATAGTATTGGGTAAAATCAGTGTTTTTACATTTATACTGAGTTAAAGCAAGCACAAAGAAGCCAAACAAATGAGTATGTTACTTAATTTTGGAATTTGAATTAACTGCTGCATTCACAGCCTTTTTGGGGAAACCAGGGTTTTCAAGATGAATTAAAGTGAAAACACAGGCATAGCAGGAAATAAAACAGAAAACCTATTTAGTTTTGTAAAGTGAAGAAACCACTGCCTTGGCTTAGCCTTAGGCAAAACTGTGTGTTGAATTGTGAGTGAAAGCAAGGGAATAGCAGCCAAACAAACAAGAAACTTATTTACCATTCAACTTGAAGTAACTACTGTATTCACAGAGAGATAGGAGAAACCAGTGTCTTCAAGTTGATTGTAAATGAATACACATGCAAATCAGCCAATGAAACAAGTTTCTTTTTTGGTTCTCTAAAGCAAAGGCCTCGAAGAAATCAGCCAACGTTAGTAAAAAACATTTTTTTCAAGTTGATTGTAATTGAAAACACATGTGTAGCATTGTAAGAATCAAGCAACTTATTTAGATTTTGAAAGGTAGGGACCTGCAGCTTTGGTATAGTAAAAGCAGTGTTATGCCATTCAGTGTATGTGAAAACAAGTGCATAGCGGCCAATGTAATAAGTTTATTGCTTAGTTTGAAAATTGAAGAAACCAGTGTCTAGGCATGGTATTCGGTAAAAGCAGTGTTTTTACATTGATAACGAGTGAAAGCAAATGCATATAGTCAAAAATCAAGTAGATTCCTTAACTTTCAAAGTTGAATTAACTGCTGCATTCACAGCCTTTATGGGAAACCAGTGTTTTTAAGATGAATTTAAGTGAAAACACAGACATAGCAGCAAATAAAAGAGAAATCTTATTTTGTTTTGTAAACTGAAGAAACAACTACATTGGCTTAGGCTTGGGAAACATTTGTGTGATGATAAGTGAGTTCAGGGAAGGGCATAGCAGCCAAACAAACAAGAATCTTACTTACTGTACACATGAAGTAACTATTGTATTCATCGGGAGATAGGTGAAACCAGTGTCTTGAATTTGTTGGAAATGAATACACATGCAAATCAGGCAATGAAAGAAGTTTCTTTTTTGGTTTTCTAAAGGAAAGAACTCATTTATTCAGCATAGGTTAGCGTAAAGCAGTGTTTTTTAGTGGAGTGTAATTGAAAACGCATGTGTAGCATTGTAAGAAACAAGGATCTTAGAATTTGAAAGTGAGGAACTTTGGCATAGTAAAATCAGTGTTTCCACATTCATTGTAAGTTAAAACCAGTGCATTGCTCTCAATGAAATGAGTATATTGCTTAGTTTTGAAAACTGAAGAAACGAGTGTTTTGTCATAGTATTAGGTAAAAGCAATGTTTTTTCATTGACAATGAGTGAAAGCAAGTGCAAAGCAGCCAAACAACAAATACCATACTTAACTTTCAAAGTTTAATAAACAGCTGAATTCACAGCCTGTTATGGGAAACCAGTGTTTTGAAGATGAATTTCAGTGAAAACACAGGCATAGCAGTAAATAAAAGACAAATTTTATTTAGTTTTGTAAAGTGAAGGAAGAACTGCATTGGCTTAGCCTTAGGCAAAATCTGTGTGTTGACATGTGAGTGAAAGCAAGGGCAAAGCAGCCAAACAAAGAAGAATCTTACTTTTCGAACTTGAAATATCTAGTGCATTCATAGAGAGTTAGGAGAAAGCAGTGTCTTGAAGTTGTTTGTAAAAGAATACACATGCAAATCAGCCAATGAACCAAGTTTATTTTTTGGTTTTCTATACCAAAGAACTCAATGCATTCAGCCAATGTTAGGGAAAAGCAGTGTTTTCAAATTGATTGTAACTGAAAACACATATATAGCATTGTAAGAAACAATAATCTTACTTAGATTTCGAAAGTGAGCAACCGGCAGCTTTGGCAGAGTAAAACATGTGTTTTGCCATTCATTGTAATTGAAAACAAGTGCATAGCTACCAATGTAAAGAGAATTTTGCTTAGTTTTGAAACCTGAAGAAACCAGTGTTTTGGCATAATATTAGGTAAAAGCAGTGTTTCTACATTGATAATGAGTGAAAGCAAGCGCCTACTAGCCAAACAGTATCTTACTTAAATTCAAAGTTGAACTAACCGCTGCATTCACAGCCTGTTATGGCAAACCAGTGTTTTGAAGATGATTTTAAGTGAAAACACAGGGATAGCAGCAAATAAAAGACAAATCTTATTTAGTTTTGTAAAGTGAAGAAAACACTGCTTTGGCTTGGCCTTAGGGAAAATCTTAGTGCTGACATGTGAGTGAAGGCAAGGACATAGCAGCAGGCAAACAAGATTCTTACTTACCATTCATGTGAAGTAACTACGGTATTCACAGAGAGATAGGTGAAACCAGTGTTTCAAATTGGTTGTAAATGAATAAAAATGCAAATCAGCGAATGAAAGAAGTTTTTTTTTTTGCTTTTCAAAATGAAAGAACTGAATGCATTCAGCCAAAATTAGGGTAAAGCCGTGTTTTCAAGTTGATTGTAACTGAAAACACATGTGTAGCATTGTAAGAAACAAGGATCTTACTTACATTTCCAAAGTGAGGAACTGGCAGCTTTGGCATAGTAAAAGCAGTGTTTTGATATTCATTGTAAGTGAAAACAAGTTCATAGCTGCCTAAGTCGTGAGTATTTTGCCTTGTTTTAAAACTAAAGAAACCAGTGTTTTGGCATAGTATCAGGTAAAGGCACTGTTTCCTCATTGATAATGAGTGAAAGCAAGTACATAGAAGCCCAACAAACAAGTATCTTATTTAAATTTCAAATTTCAATTAACTGCTGCATTCTCAGCTTGTTAAAGGAAACCAGTGCTTTGAAGATGAATTTAAGTGAAAACACAGTCATACCAGCTAATGAAAGGCAAATCTTATTTAGTTTTGTAAAGTGAAGAAACTTCTGCATTGGGTTAGCGTTAGGCAAAAGCTTTGGGTTGACATGTGAATGAAAGCAAGGGGATAGCATTCAAACAAACAAGAATCTTACTTATTTTTAAAACTTGAAACAACTACTGCATTCACATAGAGATAGGTGAAACCAGTGTCTTGAAGTTTTTTGTAAATGAATACACATACAATTCAGCCAATGAAACAAGTTTCTTTTTTTCTTTTCTAAAGCAAAGAACTCAATGCATTCAGCCAAACTTAGGGAAAAGCAATGTTTTCAAGTTGACTGTAACTGAAAACACATGTATAGCATTGTAAGAAACAAGAATCTTACTTAGATTTCCAAAGAGAGGAACGGGCAGCTTTGACAGAGAAAACCAGTGTTTTGACCTTCATTGTAAGTTAAAAAAAAGTGCAAGCTGCCAATGTAATGAGTATATTGCTTAGTTTTGAAAACTGAAGAAACCAGTGTTTGGGCATACTATTGGGTAAAAGCAGTGTTTTTACCTTGAGAATGAGTGAAAGCAATTGCGTAGCAGCCAAACAAACAAGTATCTTACTTAATTTTCAAAGATGAATTAATTGCTGCATTCAGAGCCTGTTATGGGAAACCTGTGTTTTGAAGATGAATTTAAGTGAAAACACAGGCATAGCAGCAAATAATAGTCAAATATTACTTAGTTTTTTAAAGTCAAGAAACCACTGCATTGGCTTAGCCTAAGCAAAAGCTCTGTGTTGACATGTGATTGAAACCAAGTGCATAGCAGCCAAACAAACACGTATCTTACTTAACTTTCAAAGATGAATTAACTGTTGCATGCAGAGCCTGTTACAGGAAAACTGTGTTTTGAATATGAATTTAAGTGTAAACACAGTCACACCAGCTAATAAAAGACAAATCTTATTTAGTTTTGTAAATTGAAGAAACCACTGCATTGGCTTAGCCTTAGCTAAAAGCTGTGGGTTGTCATGTGAGTGAAAGCAAGGGCAAAGCTTCCAAATAAACAAGAATCTGACTTATCTTTCAAAATTGAAGTAAATACTGCATTCACAAAGAGTTAGCTGAAACCTATGTCTTGAAGTATATTGTAAATGAACATACATGCAAATCTGCCAATGAAACAAGTTAAATTTTTGTTTTTCAAAAGCAAACAACTCAATGCTTTCAGCCAACGTTAGTTTAAAGCAGTGCTTTCAAGTTGATTATAACTGAAAACACATGTATATCATTGTAAGAAACAAGAAACTTCCTTAGATTTCCATAGTGAGGAACCAAAAGCTTTGGCATAGTAAAAGAAGTGATTTGACATTCAGTGTAAGTGAAAACAAGTGCATAGCTGAAAATGTAATGAGTATATTGCTTAGCTTGAAAACTGAAGAAACCACTGTTTTATAATAGTATTAGGTAAAGCAATGTTTTTACATTGATAATGAGTGAAAACAAGCACAAAGCAGCCAACAAACAAGTGTTTTACTTAACTTTCAAAGTTGAATTAACAGCTGCATTCACAGCCTGTTACGGGAAACCAGTGTTTTGAAGATGAATTTAAATGAAAACACAGACATACCAGCAAATAAAAGAAAAATCTTATTTAGTTTTTTAAATTGAAGAAACCACTGCATTGGCTAAGTCTTAGGCAAAATAAGTGTTGACGTGAATGAAAGCAAGAGCATAGCAGTCAAACAAACAAGAACTTTTCTTGCCTTTCAAAGTTGAAGTAACTAATGCATTCACAGAGAGATAGATGAAACCAGTGTCTTGAGGTTGTTTGTAAATGAATGCACATGCAAAACAGCCAAGGAAACAAGTTTCTTTTTGGTTTCTAAAGCAAAGAACTCAAGGCATTCAGCCAATGTTAGGGAAAACCAGTGTTTTCAAGTTGATTGTAATTTAAAACACATGTATAGCTTTGTAAACAATAACCTTACTTAGATTTTGAGAGTGAGGAACTGGCAGCTTTGGAAGAGTAGAAGCAGTGTTTTGATATTTCATTGAAAGTGAAAACAAGTGCAGAGCTTCCAATGCAATGAGTATATTGCTTAGTTTTGAAAACAGAATAAACTAGTGTTTTCGCATAGTATTAGGTAAAAGCAGTGTTTTTACATTCATGATGAGTGAAAGCAAGTACATAGAGCCAAACAAACAAGTATCTGACTTAACTTTCACAGTTGAATTAACTGCTGCATTCACAGCCTTTTACGGGAACCCAGGGTTTTGAAGATAAATCTAAGAGAAAACACAGGCATAGCAGAAATTAAAAGACAAATCTTATTTAATTTTGTAAAGAGAAGAAACCACTGCATTAGTTAGCCTTAGGCAAAATCTGTGTGTTGACATGTGGTTGAAAGCAATGATATTGCAGCCAAACAAACAAGAAAATTACTTACATTTCAAACTTGAAGTAACTACTGCATTAACAGAGAGAATGGTGAAACCAGTGTCTTGAAGTGATTTGTAAATGAATACACATGCAAATCAGTCAATGACACATGTATCTTTTTTGGATTTCTAAAGCCAAAAACACATTGCATTCAGCCAAAGTTGGGGGAAAGCAGTGTTTTCAGGCTGATTGTAATTGAAAACTCATGTATAGCATTGTAAGAAACAAGAATCATACTTAGATTTTGAGAGTGAGGAACCAGCACCTTTGGCATAGGAAAACCAGTCTTCTGATATTCATGGTAAGTGAAAACAAGTGGATCACTGCCCATCTACTGACTTTATTGCTTAGTTTTATAAATGAAGAAACCAGTGTTTTGCCATATTATTGGGTAAAAGCAGTGTTTGTACATTTATAGTGAGTAAAACAAGCATATGGAAGCTAAACTATCAAGTATCTTACTTAATTTTCAAAGTTGAATTAACTGCTGAATTCACAGCCTGTTATGGGAAACAAGGGTTTTGAAGATGAATTTAGTGAAAACGCAGGCATAGCAAATAAAAGACAAAAGTTATTTAGGTTTGTAAAGTGAAGAAACCACTGCTTTGGCTTAGCCTTAGGTAACACTGTGTGTTGACATTTGAGTGAAAGCAAGGGCATTACAGCCAAACAAACAAGAATCTTACTTACCTTTCAAACTTGAAGTAACTCCTGCATTCACAGATAGTTAGGTGAAACCAGTGTTTTGATGTTGTTTGTAAATGAATACAAATGCAAAACAGCTAAAGACACAAGTTTATTTTTGGGTTCCTACAGCAAAGAACTGAATGCATTCAGCCAAAGTGAGGGAAAAGCAGTGTTTTCTAGTTGATTGTAATTGAAAACACATGTATATCATTGGAAGTATCTTGAATCTTACCTAGATTTCGAAATGGAGGAAGCGGCAGCTTTGGCATAGTAAAAGCAGTTTTTTGACATTCATTTTAAGTGAAAACAAGTGCATAGCTGCCTATGTAATGAGTATATTGCTTAGTTTTGAAAACTGAAGAAACCAGTGTTTTGGGATAGCATTAGGTGAAAGCAGTGTTTTTATATTTATAGTTAGTGAAAGCAATCGCATAGCAGAAAAACAAACAAGCATCGTACTTGACATTCAATATTGAATTATCTGCTGCTTTCACAATCCGTTACGGGATACCAGGATTTTGAAGATGAATTTAAGTGAAAACACAGGTATACCAGCAAATGAAAGACAAATCTTATTTTGTTTTGTTAAGGGAAGAATCCACTGCATTGGCTTAGATTTGAAGTTGTTTGTAAATGGATACACTTACAAAACAGCCAAGGAAACAATTTTCTTTTTTGGTTTTCTAAAGTAAAGAACTCAATGCATTCAAACAAAGTTAGGGAAAAGCAGTGTTTTCAAGATGATTGCAATTGAAACCACATGTATAGCATTAGAAGAAACAGAATCTTACTTATATTTTGAAAGTGAGAAACCGGTAGCTTTGGCATAGTAAAAGCAGTGTTTGACATTCATTGTAAGTAGAACAAGTGCATAGCTTCCAATATAATGAGTATATTGCTTAGTTTTGGAAACTGAGGAAACCAGTGTTTTGGCATAGTATTGGGTTAAAGCAGGGTTTTTACATTTACATTGAGTGAAAGCATGCTCATAGAAGCCAAACAAACAAGTATCTTGCTTAACATTCAAAGTTGAATTAACTGCTGCATTCACAGCTTGCTGGGGAAACCAGTGTTTTGAAAATGAATGTCAGCGATAATATAGACATAGCAGCAAATAAAAGACAAATCTTATTTAGTTTTGTAAAGTAAAGAAACCACTGCATTGGATTACCCTTAAGCAAAAGCAGTGAGTTGACATGTCATTGAGGGCAAGGACATAGCAGCCCAACAAACAAGAACCTTACTAACCTTTCAAACTTGAGGTACCTACTGCATTCACAGAGAGTTGGGTGAAACCAGTGTCATGAAGTGGTTTGTAAATGAATATACATGCAAAAGAGGCAATGAAACAAGTCTCTTCTCTGGTTTTCTAGACTAATGAACTAAATAAATTCAGCCAACGTTAGGGAAAAGCAGTGTTTTCAAGTTGAATGTATTTGAAAACACATGTATAGAATTGTAAGAAAAAGAATCTCACTTAGATTTCCAGAGGGAGGAACTGGCAGCTTTGGCATAGTAAAAGCAATGTTTTGACATTCATTGTAAGTGAGAATAAGTGCATAGCTGCCAAATTAATGAGTATATTACTTAGTTTTGAAAACTGAAGATACCAGTGTTTTGGCATAGTATTAGGTAAAAGCAGCGTTTTTACTTTGATAATGAATGAAAGCAACTGCATACCAGCCAAACAAACAAGTATCTTACTTAACTTTCAAAGTTGAATTAACTGCTGCATTCATAGCCTTTTACAGGAAACCAATGTTTTCAAGATGAATTTAATTGAAAACAGAGATATAGTAGCAAATAAAAGACAAATATTATTTTGTTTTGTAAAGAGAAGAAACTACTGTATTTCCTTTGCCTTAGGTAAAAATGTGTGTTGATATGTGAGTGAAAGCAAGGGCATAGCAGACAAAAAAACATGAACCTTATTTACCTTTCAAACTTGAAGTAACTTCTGTATTCACAAGAGAATGTTGAAACCAGTGTCGAAGTTGTTTGTAAATGAGTACACATGCAAATCAGACAAAGAAACAAGTTACTTTTTTGGTTTTCTAAAGCAAAGAACTCAATTATTTCAGCCAACGTTAGGGAAAAGCAGTGTTTTCAAATTGATTGTACCTGAAAACACATGTATAGCATTGGAAGAAACAAGAATCTACTTAGAGTTCCAAAGTGAGAAACCAGCAGCTTTGGCATAGTAAAAGCAGTGTTTTGACATTGATTGTAAGTGAGAACAAGTGCATAGCTGCCAATGTAATGAGGTTATTGCTTAGTTTTGAATACTGAAGAAATCAGTGTTTTGTCATAGTATAGGGTAAAACAGTGTTTTTACATTTATAGTGAGTAAAAGCAAGGGCATAGAAATGAAACAAACAAGTACCATACATAACTTTCAAAGTTGAATTAACTGGTGCATTCACAGCCTGTTAAAGGAAACCAGTGTTTTGGAGATGAATTTAGGTGAAAACACAGGCATAGCAGCAAATAAAAGACAAATTTTATTTTGTTTTGTAAAGTGAAGGAACCACTGCATTGGATTAGCCTTAGGTAAAATCTGTGTGTTGACATGTGAATGAAAGGAAGTGCAAAGCAGCCAAACAAACAATAATCTTCCGTACCTTACAAACTTGAAGTGACTATTGCATTCACAGAGAGTTAGGTGAAACCAGTGTCTTGAAGTTGCTTCTACATGAATATACATGCAAATCAGCCCATGAAACAAGTTTCTTTTTTGCTTTTCTAAACAAAGAACTCAATGCATTCAGCCAACATTTGGGAAAATCACTGTTTTCAACTTGATTGTAATTGAAAACATATGTATAGCAATATAAGAAGCAAGAATCTACTTAGATTTCGAACTTGAGGAACCAGAAGCTTTGGCAGAGTAGAAGAGGCGTTTTGACATTCATTGAAAGTGAAAACAAGTGCAGAGCTACCAATACAATGAGTGTACTGCTTGGTTTTGAAAACAGAAGAAACTAGGGTTTTGGAATAGTATTAGGAAAAAGTAGTGTTTTTATATTGATGCTGAGTGAAAGCAAGCACATAGCAGCAAAACAAACAAGTATCTGACTTATCATTCAAAGTTGAATTAACTGCTGCATACACAGCCTGTTATGGGAAACCAGTGTTTTGAAGACGAATTTAAGCAAAAACACAGGCATAGCAGCAAATAAAAGACAAATCTTATTTAGTTTTGTAAAGTGAAGAAACACTTGCATTGGTTTAGCCTTAGGTAAAAGCTGTGTGTTGACATGTGTGTGAAAGCAATTGCATAGCAACTTAACAACCAAGAATCTTACTAACCTTTAAACTTGAGGTAACTACTACATTCACAGGTTGATAGGTGAATCCAGAATCTTGAATTTGTTTGTAAATAAATACACATGCAAATCAGCCAATGAAACAAGTTTCTTTTCTGGTTTTCTAAAGAAAAATACTCAATGCATTCAGCCAAAGTTATGGAAAGCACTGTTTTAAAGTTGATTTTAATTGAAAACACATGTATAGCATTGTAAGAAACAAGAAACTTACTTAGATTTCCAAAGTAAGGACCTGGCAACATTGGCATAGTAAAACAGTGTATTGACATTCATTTTAAGTGCAAAGAAGTGCATAACTGCCAAGGTAATGAGTGTAATTCTTAGTTTTGAAATCTGAAGATACCAGTGTTTTGGCATAGCCTTCGGTAAATGCAGTGTTTTTACATTGAGAGTGAGTGAAAGCAAGCACATAGAAGCAAAATAAACAAGGAACCTACTTAAAATTCGAAGTTGAATACAGTGCTGCATTCTCAGGCTGTTACAGGAAACCATTGTTTTGAGGATGAATTTAAGAGAAAACAAAGCATAGCAGCAATTAAAAGAGAAATCTTATTTAGTTTTGTAAAGTGAAGAAACCACTGCATTGGTTTAGTCTTAGGTCAAAGCTGTGCATTGACATGTGAGTGAAAGCAAAGGCATAGCAGCCAAACAAACAAGAATCTTACAAATATTTCTTGAAGAATCTACTGCATTAAAAGAGAGTTAGGTGAAACCAGTATCTTGAAGTTGTTTGTAAATGAATGCACTTGCAAATCAGCCAATGAAACAAGTTTCTTTTTTGTTTTTCTAAAGTTCTGAACTCAATGCATTGATCCAACGTTAGGGAAAAGTAGTGTTTTCAAGTTGATTGTAATTGAAAACCCATGCTTAGCAGTTAAAGAAACTAGAATCTTACTTAGGTTTCAAATGTGTGGAACCGGCTGCTTTTGCAGAGTAAAAGGAGGGGTGGGTCATTCATTGTAAGCTAAAAAGGTGAATAGCTGGCAATGTAATGAGGATGTTGCTTAGTTTTGAAAACTGAAGAAACCAGTGTTTTGACATATTATTAGGTAAAAGAAGATTTTTTACATTGATTATGAGTGAAAGCAAGCGCATAGCAGCCAATCAAACAAGTATCTTTCTTAAGTTTCAAAGTTGAATTAACTGCTGCATTCACAGCCTGTTAGGGAACACCAGTGTTTTGAAGATGAATTTAGAGAAAACACAGGGATAGCAGCAAATAAAATTCAAACTTTATTTAGTTTTGAAAAATGAAGAAACCACTGCATTGGCTTAGCCTTAGGTAAAAGTTGTGTGTTGACATGTGAGTGAAAGCAAGACATAGCAGCCAAACAAGCCAGAATCTTACATACTTTTCTATCTTGAAGTAACTACTGCATTCACAGAGAGTTGGGTGAAACCAGTGTGTTGAAGTTGTTTGTAAATTAATACAAACGCAAATCAGCCATTGAAATAAGTGTCACTTTTGATTTTCTAAAGCAAAGAACTCAACGCATTCAGCCAGTGTTAGGGAAAATCAGTGTCTTCTAGATGATTGTAATTGAAAACTCATGTAGAGCATTGTAAGATAGAAGAAACTTACTTAGATTTTCAAAGTGAGGTACCGGCATCTTTGACATAGAAAAATCAGTGTTTTGACATTCATTGTAAGTGAGAACAATTACATAGTTGTCAATATAATGAGTATATTGCTTAGTTTTGAAAACTGAAGAAACCAGTGTTTTGACACCGTATTAGGTAAAAGCACTGTTTTTACATTGATAATGATTGAAATCAAATACATAGCAGACAAGCAAACAAGTATCTTTCTTATCTTTCAAAGCTCAATTAACTGCTGCATTCACAGCCTTTTATGGGAAACCATTGTTTTGAAGATGAACTAAAGTGAAAACACAGGCATAGCAGCAAATCAACAACAAAACTTATTTAGTTTTGAATAGTGAAGAAACCACCTCATTGGCTTAGCCTTAGGCAAAAGCTGTGTGTTGACATGTGAGTGAAAGCAAGGGCATAGCAGCCAACCAAACAATAATCTGACTTACCTTTCAAACATGAAGTAACTACTGCATTCACAGAGAGTTAGGTGAAACCAGAATCTTGAAGTTTTTTGTAAATGAATGCACATGCAAATCAGACATTGAAACACATTTCTTTTGGATTTCTAAAGCAAAGGACTCAATGCATTCAGCCAACGTTAGGCAAAAGCAGAGTTTTCAAGTTAATTGTAATTGAAAACACATATATATCCTTATAAGAAAAAAGAATCTTACTTAGATTTTGAAAGTGAGGAACCAGAAGCTTTGGAATAGTAAAAGAATTGTTTTGAACTTCATTGTAAGTGAAAACAAGTGCATAGCTGCCAATGTACTGAGTATATTGCTTAGTTTTGAAAACAGAAGAAACCAGTGTTTTGGCATAGTACTAGGTAAAAGCACAGCATTTGCATTGATAATGAATGAAAGTAAGCACATAGCAGCCAAACAAAGAAGTATCTTACTTAACTTTCAAAGTTGAATCAACTGCTGTATTCAAAGCTTGTTATGGGAAACAAGTGTTTTGAAGATGAATCTCAGAGAAAACACAGGCATGACAGCAAATAAAAGAGAAATTTTATTTAGTATTGTAAAGTGAAGAAAGTACTGCCTAGGCATATCCTCAGGTAAAATTCGTGTTGACATGTGAGTGAAAGAAAGTGCCTAGCAGCCAAACAAATATGAATCTTACTTACCTTTCAAACTTTAAGTAACTCCTGCATTCACAGAGAGATAGGTGAAACCAGTGAATTGGAGCTGTTGGTAAATGAATACACATGCAAATCAGCCAATGAAACAAGTTTATCTTTTGGTTTCTAAAGCAAATAAGTCAATGCATTCAGGAAACGTTAGGAAAACCAGCGTTTTCAAGTTGATTTTATTTGAAAACTCATGTATAGCCTTGTAAGAAATAAGATGCTATTTAGATTTCCAAAGTGAGGAAATGTCAGCTTTGGAATAGTAAAGCAGTGTTTTGCATTTCATTGTAAGTGAAAACAAGCGCATAGTTGCCAAAGTAATGAGTATATTGTTTAGCTTTGAAAACTGAAGAAACCAGTGTTTTGGCATAGTATTAGGTAAAAGCTGAGTTTTTACACTAATGATGAGTGAAAGAAAGCACAAAGCAGCCAAATAATCAATTATCTTATTTAACTTTCAAAGTTGAATTAACTCCTGCATTCACAGCCTGTTACGGGAAATCAGAGTGTTGAAGATGAATTTAAGTGAAAACACGGGCCTAACTGCAAATAAAAGACAAATATTATTTAGATTTGTAAAGTGAGGAAACCACTGCATTGGCTTTGAGTTAGGTAAAAACTGTGTGAAGTTGACATATGAGTGAAAGCAAGGGCATAGCATCCAAAGAAAAAACAATCTTGCTTACCTTTCAAACTTGAAGCACCTACTACCTTCACTGAGAGTTAGGAGAAACCAGTGTCTTGAAGTAGTTTGTAAATGAATGCACATGATAACCAGCCAATGAAACCTGTTTCTTTTTTTGGTTTTCTAAAGCAAATTACTCAGCTTTCAGGCAACATTAGGGAAAAAAAAGGTTTTTTCAATTTGATTGTAATTGAAAACACACGTATAGCATTTTAAGAAAAAGAATCTTAATTAGATTTCCAAAGTAAGGAAGTGGCATCTTTTGCATAGTAAAAGCACTGTTTTGACATTCATTGTAAGAGAAAACAAGTACATAGCTGCCAATGTAATGTGTATATTGCTTAGTTTTGAATACTAAAGAAATCAGTGTTTTGGCATAGTATTAGGTAAAAGCAGTGTTTTTACATTGATAATAACGGAAAGCAAGTGCATAGCCACCAAACAAACATCTTACTTAACTATCAAAGTTGAATTAAGTCCTGCCTACACATCCTGTTATGGGAAACCAGTGTTTTGTACAGGAATTTAAGTGAAAACACAGGCATAGCAGCAAATGAAAGACAAACCTTATTAAGTTTTGTAAAGTGAAGAAACCACTGCTTTGGCTTAGCCTTAGGTAAAATCTGTGTGTTGACATGTGAGTGAAAGCACGGGCATAGCAGCCAAACAAACAAGGATCTTACTTAATTTCAAACTTGAAGTAACTAGAGCATTCACAGAGATTTAGGTGAAACCAGTGTCTTGAATAGATTGTAAATGAATACACATTCAAGTCAGCCAATTAATCAAGTTTCATTTTTGATTTCTAAAGAAAAGAACTCAATGCATTCAGCCCACACTAGGGAAAAACAGTGTTTTCAAGTTGATTGTAATTGAAAAACATGTATAACATTTTAAGAAACATGAATATTATTTAGATTTCCAAAGTGAGGAACCGGCATATTTTGCATAGTAAAAGCAGTGTTCTGACATTCATTTTAAGTGAAAACAAGTGCATAGCCGCTTGTAATGAGTATATTGCTAATTTTTTTAAACTGAAGAGACCTGTGTTTTGGCATAGTATTAGGTAAAATCCATGTTTTTACATTGATAATGAGTGAAAGCAAGGCCATAGCACCAAACAAACGTCTTACTTATCTTTCAAAGTTGAATTAACTGCTGCATTCACATCCTCTTACGGGAAACCAGTGTTTTGAAGATGAATTTAAGTGAAAACACAGGCATACCTGCAAATAAAAGACAAATCTTACTTAGATTTGTAAATTGAAGAAACCACTGCATTGTCTTTGAATTAAGTAAAAACTGTGTGAAGTTGACATGAGAGTGAAAGCAAGGGCATACCATCCAAAGAAAAAGAATCTTACTTAACTTTCCAACTTGAAGTACCTACTGCATTCACCGAGTGTTAGGTGAAACCAGTGTCTTGATGTAGTTTGTCAAAGAATGCACGTGATAACCAGCGAATAAAACATGTTTCTTTTTTTGGTTTTCAAAAGCAAATTACTCAATGCATTCAGCCAACGTTAGGGAAAAAAAAGTGTTTTCAAGTTGATTGTAATTGAAAACACACATATAGCATTGTAAGAAACAAGAATCTTAATTAGATTTCCAAAGTGAGGTACCGGCAGCTTAGTCATAGTGAAAGCAGTGTTTTGCCATTCATTGTATTTGAAAATAAGTGCATAGCTGCCAATGTAATGAATATATTGCTTAGTTTTGAAACCTGAAGAGACCAGTGTTTTAGCATATTAATTAGGTAAAAGCAGAGTTTTTACATTGATAATGAGTGAAACTAAGTGCATAGCAGCCAAACAAACACCTTACTTAACTTTCAAGGTTGACTTAACTCTTGCATTCACGACCTGTTATGGGAAAGCAGTGTTTTGAAGATGAATTTAAGTGAAAACACAGACCTAGCAGCAAATAAAAGCCAAATCTCATTTAGTTTTGTAAATTGGAGAAACCACTTCTTTGGCTTAGTGTTAGGTAAAACCTGGGTGTTGACATGTGAGTGAAAGCATGGGCATAGCAGCCAAACAAACAAGAATCTTACCTTTCACACTTGAAGTAACTACTGCATTTACAGAGATTTAGTTAAAACAGCTGTCTCCAAGTTGTTTGTAAATGAATACACATGCAACTCAGCCAATGAAACAAGTTTCTTTTTTGGTTTCTAAAGCAAAGAACTCAATGCATTCACCAACGTTAGGGAAAAGAAGAGTTTTCAAGTTGATTGTAATTGAAAACACCTGTATAGCGTTGAAATAAACAAGAATCTTGCTTAGATTACCAAATTGAAGAACCGGCAGCTTTTCCATAGTAAAAGCAGTGTTTTGACATTCATTGTAAGAGAAAACAAGTGCATAGCTGCCAAAGTGATGAGTATATTGCTTAGTTTTAATACTAAAGAAACCAGTGTTTTGGCATAATAATAGGTAAAAGCAGTGTTTTTACATTGATAATGAGGGAAATCAAATGTATAGCCACCAAACAATCATCTTAATTTTCAAAGTTGAATTAATTGCTGCCTTCACATCCTGTTATGGGAAACCAGTGTTATGTAGACGAATTTAAGTGAAAACACAGGCATAGCAGCAAATAAAAGACAAACATTATTAAGTTTTCTAAAGTGAAGAAACCACTGCATTGGCTTAGCCTTATGTAAAAGCTGTGTGTTGACATGTGAGTGAAAGCATGGACATAGAAGACAAACAAACAAGCATGTTACTTAATTTCAAACTTGAAGTAACTACAGCATTCACAGAGAGTCAGGTGAAATCAGTGTCTTAAAGTTGTTTGTAAATGAATAAACATGCAGATACACCAATGGAATGATTTGCTTTTTTGATTTTCTAAAGCAAAGGATTCATTTCATTCACACAAATTTAAGGAAAAGCAGTGTTTTCCAGTTGATTGTAATTGAAAACATATGTATAGCATTGTAAGAAACAAAAATCTTACTTAGATTTTGAAAGTGAGGAACCGGCAGCTTTGACCTAGTAAAAGAAGTGTTTTGACATTCATTGTAAATGAAAACAAGCGCAAAGCTGCCAGTGTAATCAGTATATTGCTTAGTTTTGAAAACTGAAGAATCCAGTGTTTTGGCTTAGTATTAGGTAAAAGCGGAGTTTTTACATTGGCAGTGAGTGAAAGCAAGCGCATACAAGCCAAACAAACAGCTTACTTAACTTTCCAGGTTGAATTAACTCCTGCTTTCTCAGCCTGTTATGGGACACCAGCATTTTGAAGATGAATTGGTGTGAAAACACAGTTCTAGAAGCAAATAAAAGATAAATATTATTTAGTTTTGAAAAGTGGAGAAACCACTTCATTGGCTTAAATTTAGGTAAAACCTGGGTGTTGACATCAGAGTGAAATCAGGGGTATAGCAGGCAAACAAAGAAGAATCTTACTTACCTTTCAAACTTAAAGTAACTACTGCATTCACAGAGATTTAGTTAAAAAAATATGTCTCCAAGTTGGATGTAAATGAACACACATGCAACTCGGCCAATGAAACAATTTTCTTTTTTGGTTGTCTAAAGCAAAGAACTCAATGAATTTTCCTAACGTTAGGGAAAAGAAGTGTTTTCAAGTTGATTGTATTTGAAAACACATGTATAGCATTGTAAGAAACAAGGGTCTGTCTTAAATTTCCAAAGTGAGGAACCGGCAGCTTTGGCATAGTGAAAGCAGTGTTTTGAAATTCATTGTAATTGAGAACAAGAGCATTGCTGCCAGTGTAATGAGTGTATTGCATAGAATCGAAACTGAAGAAACCAGTGTTTTTCCATAGATTTTGCTCAAATCAGTGTTTTTAAATGAATAAGGAAAGAAATAAGTGTATAGCAGCCAAACAAACAAGTATCTACTTAACTTTCAAAGTTGAATTAACTGCTGCATTCACAGCTTGTTAGTGGAAACCAGTATCTTGAAGTTGTTTCTAAATGAATACACAAGTAAATCAGCCAATGAAACAAGTTTCTTTTTTGTTTTTTTAAGGAAAGTACTCAATGCATTCAGCCAACGTTAGAGCAAAACAGTGTTTTCAAGTTGATTGTACTTGAAATCCCATGTTTAGAAGTGTAAGGAACAAGAATCTTACTTAGTTTTCAAAATGAGGAACCGGCAACTTTTGCAGAGTAAAAGGAGTGGTTGGTCATTAGTTGAAACTGAAAAAAGGTGAATAACTGCCAATGAAAGGAGTGTATTGCTTAGTTTTGAAAACTGAAGAAACCAGTGTTCTGGCATAATATTAGTTAAAAGCAGTGTTTTTACATTGATAATGAGAGAAAGCAAGCACATAGCATCCAAACAAACAAGTTTCTTATTTAACTTTCAAAGTTGAATTAACTACCTCATTCACATCCTGTTATGGGAAACCAGTGTTTTGAAGATGAATTCCAGTGATAACACAGTCATAGAAGCAAATAAAAGACAAATCACTCACATGTTAGTGAAAGCAATGCCATAGCATCCAAACAAACAAAAATCTTAATTACATTTCAAACTTGAAGTAACTACTGCATTCACAGAGAGTTAGGTGAATCCAGTGTCTTGAAGATTTTGTAAATGAATACACATGCAAATCAGCCAATGTAACAAGCTTCTTTTTTGGTTTTCTAAAACAAAGACTCAATGCATTCACCAACGTTAGGGAAAAGCAGTGCTTTCAAGTGGATTGCATTTGAAAACACATGTATTGCCTGATTAGAAACAATAGTGTTAATTAGACTTTGAAAGTGAGGAACCAGAAGCTTTGCCATATTAAAGCAGTGTTTTGATGTTCATTGTAAGTGAGAACAAGTGCATAGCTGCCAATATAATGAGAATATTGCTTAGTGTTGAAAACTGAGGAAACCAGTGTTTTGGCATAGTATTAGCTAAAAGCAGTGTTTTTACCTTGAAAATGAGTGAAAGAAAGCACATAGCACCCAAACATACAGGTATTTACTTAACTTCAAAGTTTAATTAACTGCTCATTCACAGCCTGTATTGGGTAACCAAAATTTTGAACATGATTTTAAGTAAAATCACACGCATAGCGGCAAATGAAAGACAAATCTTATTTAGTTTTGTAAAGTGAAGAAACCACTGCATTGGATTAGCCTTAGGCAAAAGCTGAGTCTTGACATGGTAGTGAATGCAATGGCATAGCAGCCAAACAAACAAGAATCTTACTTACCTTTCAAACTTGAAGTTTTTTGTAAATGAATACACATGCAAATCAGCCAATGAAATAAGCTTTTTTTGGATTTCCCTCACAAAGAACTCTATGCACTCATTGAACGTTGGGGTTAAGCAGTGTTTTCAAGTTGATTGTAATTGTAAACACATGTATAGCATTGTAAGGAACAGTAATCTTACTTAGATTTACAAAGTGAGGAACAGGCAGTTTTGGCATAGTAAAAGCAGTGTTTTGCCATTCATTGTAAGTGAAAATAAGTGCATAGCTGTGAAGGTAATGAGTATATTGCTTAGTTTTGAATACTGAAGAAACTAGTGTTTTGGCATAATATTAATAAAAGCAATGTTTTCACATTGATAGTGAGTAAAAGCAAGTGCATAGCAGCCCAAGAAACTAGTATCTTGCTTAACTTTCAAAGTTGAATTGACGGTTGGATTCACAGCCTGTTACAGGAAAGCAGTGTTTTGAAGATGAATTTAAGTGAAAACACATGCATAGCAGCAAATAAAAGACAAATCTTATTTAGTTTTGTAAAGTGGACAAAACACTTCATTGGATTAGGCTTAAGCCTAAGCTGTGTGTTGAATTGTGAGTGAAAGAAAGATCATAGCAGTCAAACAAACAAGAATCTTAACTTTCAAACTTGAAATAACTAGTGCATTCACAGAGAGATAGGTGAAACCAGTGTCATGAAGTTGTTTTTAAATGAATACACAAGTAAATCAACCTATGAAATAAGTTTCTTTTTGTTTGCTAAAGTAAAGAAATCAATGCTTTCAGCCAGCGTCAGGGAAAAGCAGTTTTCTCTAGTTGATTCTAATTGAAAACACATTTATAGCATGTAAGAAACAAGGGTCTTTCTTAGATATCCAAAGTGAGGAACCGGCAGCTTTGGCAGAGTAAAAGCA
The DNA here is from genome assembly GCA_029593785.1 of Cabassous unicinctus. Lineage (NCBI taxonomy): Eukaryota > Metazoa > Chordata > Mammalia > Cingulata > Chlamyphoridae > Cabassous > Cabassous unicinctus. The sequence continues at coordinate 18,397 of JAQZBX010011666.1, read as the reverse complement.
GTGTTTTGAAATTCGTTGTAAGTGAAAACAAGAGCATTGTTGCCAGTGTAATGAGTGTAAAGAATAGATTTGAAAACTGAAGAAACCAGTGTTTTGCCATAGTATTAGCTAAAATCAGTGTTTTTACATGGATAATGAATGAAAGCAAGTGTATAGCAGTGAAACAAACAAGTAACTTACTTAACTTTCAATGTTGAATTAACTGCTGCATTCAAAGCATGTTAGGGGAAACCAGTGTTTTCAAGATGTATTTAAGTGAAAACACAGGTATTGCAGCAAATAAAAGGCAAATCTTATATGGTTTTTTAAAGTGAAGAAACCACTCCATTGGTTTAGCCTTAGACAAAAGCTGTGTGTTGACATATGAGGGAAAGCAAAGGCATAGCAGCAAAACAAACAAGAATCTTAATTACCTTTCAAACTTGAAGTAACTACTGCATTCACAGAGAGATAGGAGAAGCCAGTGTCTTGAAGTTGTTTGTAAATGAATACACATGCAAATCAGCCAATGAAACAAGTTTGATTTTTGGTTTTGTGAGTCAAAGAACTAACTGCATTCAACCACCTTTCAGGAAAAGCATTGTTTTCAAGGTGATTTTAATTGAAAATGCATGCTTAGCAGTGTAGGAAACAAGAATCTTACTTAGGTTTCAAAAGTGATGCACTGGAAATATTGGCAGAGTAAAAGGAGTGGTTGGTCATTCGTTGTAAGTGCAAAAAATAGATTGCTGCCAACGTAGGGAGTATATTGCTTAGTTTTGAAAACTGTAGAATCCAGTGTTTTGCCATATTATTAGGTTAAAGTAGTGTTTATAAATTGATAATGAGTGAAAGCAAGTGCATAGCAGCCAAACAAACAGGTATCTTAATTAACTTTCAAAGTTGAATTAACTGCTGCATTCACAGCCTGTTATTGGAAACCAGGGTTTTGAACATGAATTCAATGAAAACCCAGATATAGCAGCAAATAAAAGGCAAACCTTATTTAGTTTTGTAAAGTGAAGAAATCACTGCACTGGCTTAGCCTGAGTTAATAGCTGTGTGTTGACATGTGAGTGAAAGCAAGTGCATAGCAGCCAAACAAACAAGAATTGTACTTTCTTTTCAAACTTGAAGTATCTTCTGCATTCACAGAGAGATAGGTGAAACTAGTGTCTTAAACTGGTTTGTAAATGAACAACATGCAAATCAGCCAATGAAACAAGTTCCTTTTTTTTGTTTTCTAAAGCAAAGAACTCAATTTATTCAGCCATTAGGGAAAAGCAGTATTAGCAAGTTGATTGTAAGTGAAAACACATGCTTTGCAGTGTAAGAAACAAGAATCTTACTTAGGTGTCAAAAGATAAGAACCGGCAGCTTTGGCATAGTAAAAGCAGTGTTCTGACTTTCATTGTAAGCGAGAACAAGTGCATAGCTGCCAATGTAAGGAGTATATTGCTTAGTTTTGTAAACTGAAGTAACCAGATTTTTGGCATATTATTAGGCAAAAGCACTGTTTTTCCATTGATAATGAGTGAAAGCAACTGCATAGCAACCAAAAAAACAAGTAGAATATTTAACTATCAAAGTTGAATTATCTGCTGCATTCACAGCTTACTACGGGAAACCAGTGTTTTATAGATGAATTTACGTGAAAACATAGGCATAGCAGCAAATAACAGACAAGTATTATTTAGTATTGTAAAGTGAAGAAACCACTGCATTGGATTAGTGTTACGCAAAATCTCTGTGTTTACATGTGAATGAAATCAAGGGCATAGCAGCCAAACAAACAAGAACCTTACTTACCTTTCAAACTAAAAGGAACTACTGCATTCACAGAGAGAAAGGTGAAACCAGTGTCTTGAATTTTTTTGTGAATGAATACACATGCATACCAGCTATTGAAATAAGTTTCTTTTTTGGTGTTCTAGCAAAGAACTCAATGCTTTCAGCCAAAGTTATTGAAAAGCAGGGTTTTCAAGTTGATTGTAATTGAAAACACATGTATAGCATTGTAAGAAAGAAGAATCTTACTTAGATTTTCAAAGTGAGGAACAGGCAGCTTGGCATAGTAAAAGCAGTGTTTTGAAATTCATTTTAAGTGAAACAAGTACAAAGATGTCAATGTAAAGAGTATATTGTTTAGGTTTGAAAACTGAAGAAACCACTGAATTGGTATAGTGTTAGGTAAAAGCAGTGTTTTTACATTGATAGTGAGTGAAAGTAATCGCATAGAAGCCAAACAATCAAGTATCTTACTTAATTTTCAAAGTAGAATTAACTGCTGAATTCACAGCCTGTTACTGGAAACTAGTGTTTTGAAGATGAATTTAAGTGAAAACACAGGCATAGCAGCAAATAAAAGACATATTTATTTAGTTTTTTAAATGAAAAAACCACTGCATTTGCTTAGGCTTAGGTAAAAGCTGTGTGTTGACATGTGAGTGAAAGCAAGGGCTTAACAGCCAAATAAACAAGATTCTTGCTTACCTTTCAAACTTGAATAACTACTGCATTCCCAGAGAGTTAGTTGAAACCAGTGTCATGAAGTTCTTGTAAAAGAATACACATGCAAATCAGCCATGGAAACAAGTTGGTTTTTGGTTTTCTACAGCAAAGAACTCAATTCATTCATTGAAAGTTAGGGATAAGCAGTGTTTTCATTTTGATTGTAATTGAAAACACATGTATAGTATTGTAAGAAACAAGAATCTTACATAGATTTCAAAAGTGATGAATGGGCATCTTTGGCCTAGTGAAAGCAGTGTTTTGATATGCATTGAAATTGAGAACACGTGCATAGCTGCCAATGTAATGATTATATTCCTACGTTTTGAAAGTAGAAGAAACTAGTGTTCTTGCATAGTATAAGGTAAAAGAAGTGCTTTTCCTTTGATAATGAGTGAAAGCAAGCCCAAAACAGCAAAACCAATAAGTATCTTCCTTATATTTCAAAGTTTAATTAACTGCTGCATTCACAGCCTGTTAGAGGAAACCAGTGTTTTGAAGATGAATTTAAGTGAAAACAAAGTGATAGCAGGAAATAAAAGAGAATTCTTATTTGTTTTGTAAACTGAAGGAAACACTGCATTGGCATAGCCTTAGGTTAAACCTGCGAGTTCACATGTGAGTGAAACAATGGCATAGGAGCCAAACAAACCAGAACCTTACTTACCATTCAAACTTGATTTAAGTACTGCATTCACAAAGAGATAGGGGAACCCAGTGGTTTGAACTTGCTTGTAAATGAATACACATGCAAATCAGCCAATGAAACAAGTTTCTTCTTTCAATTTCTAAACCCTAGAACTCAATGCATTCAGTCAACGTTAGGGAAAAGCATTGCTTTCAAGTTGATTGGAAATGAAAAAAAAATGTATAGCATTGTAGGAAACAAGAATCTTACTTAGATTTCCAAGTGAGGACCCGGCAGCTTTGGCATAGTAAAAGCAGTGTTTGCCATTTATTATAAGTGAAAACAAGTGCATAACTGCCAATGTAATGAGTGTATTGCTTAGCTTTGAAAACAAAAGAAACCCATGTTTTCGCATAGCATTAGGTAAAAGCAGTGTTTTTATATTGATAGTGAGTGAAAGCAAGCGCATAGAAGCAAAAGAAACAATTATCTTACTTAACTTTTAAAGTGAATTAACTGGTGCATTCACAGCCTGTTAGTGGACACCACTTTTTTGAAGATGAATTTCAGTGAAAACAGGCATAGTATTAAATAAAAGACAAAACTTATTTACTTCTGTAAAGTGAAAAAACCACTGCTTTGGCTTAGCCTAAAGAAAAACTGTGTGTTGGCATGTGAGAGAAACCAAGGGCAAAGCAGTCAAATATACAAGAACCTTACTTAACTTTCAAAATTGAGGTAACTACTGCATTCCCAAAGAGTTAGTGGAAACCAGTGTCTTGAAGATGTTTGTAAATGAATACACCTGCAAAACAGCCAATGAAACAAATTTCTTTTTTGGTTTTATAAAGCTAAGTCCTGAATGCATTCAGGGGGTGCAAAGCAGGGTTTTCAATTGGAGTGTAAATGAAAACACATGTATAGCATTGTAAGAATGAAGAATCTTACTTAGATTTCCAAAGTGAGGAACTGGTAGCTTTGGCATAGTAAAGCACTGTTTTGACAATCATTGTAAGGGGAAACAAGGGCATAGCTGCCAATGTAATGAGTATATTCCTACGTTTTGAAAACAGAAGAAACTAGTGTTCTGGCATAGTATAAGGTAAAAGCAGTGTTTTTACATTGATTACTCAGTGTTTTACATTGAGTAAAAGCAAGCGCATAGAAGCAAAAGAAACAAGTATCTTACTTAACATTCAAAGGTGAATTAACTGCTGCATTCACAGACTGTTATGTGAAAGCAGTGTTATGAAGATGAATTTCAGTGAAAACACAAGCATAGGAGCAAATAAAAGACAAATGTTATTTATTTTTGTAAAGTGGAGCAAACACTGCATTGGATTTGTCTTAGGCAAAAGCTGTGTTGACATGTGAGAGAAAGCAAGGGCATAGAAGCCAAACAAACAAGAATCTTACTTACCTTTCAAACTTGAAGTAACTACTGCATTCACAGAGATTTATGTGAAAAAAAGGGTCTTGAAGTTGTTTGTAAATGAATGCACATGCAAACCAGCCAATGAAACAAGATTGTGTTTTGGTTTTCTAAAGCAGAGAAATCAATCACTTCAGCCAACATTAGGGAAAAGCAGTGTTTTCAAGTTGATTGTAATTGAAAACACATGTATAGCTTTGAAAGAAACAAGAATCTTACTTACATAACCAAAGTGAGGAACCGGCAGCTTTTGCATAGTAAAAGTTGTGCTTTGATATTCATTGTAAGTGAAAAAAAGTGCATAATTGCCAATGTAGTGACTATATTGCTTAGTTTTGAAAATTGAAAAAAGTGCTTTTTGGCATAATATTATGTAAAAGCAGTGTTTTTACATTGATAATGAGTGAAAGCAAGCACCTGGAAGTCAAAAATCAAGTGTCAGACTTAACTTTCAAGTAGAATTAACTGATGCATTCACAGCTTGTAATGGGAAACTAGTGATTTGAAGATGAATATCAGTGAAAACACAGGCATAACAGGAAATAAAAGACAAATCTTACTATGTTTTGTATAGTGAAGAAAGTGCTGCCTTGGCTTAGCCTTAGGCAAAAGATCTGTGTTGACATGTGTGTGAAACCAAGTGCATAGCAGCCAAAAAAACACAAGAATTTACTTATCTTTCAAACTTAAAGTAACTACTGCATTTCCAGGGAGTTTGGTGAAACCAGTGTCTTGAATTGTTTGCAAATGAATACACATGCAAATCAGTCAAAGAAACAAGTTTATTTTCTGGTTTTCTAAATAAAAAACTAGATGACTTCAGCCAACATTGGGGAAAAGAGTGTTTTCATGTTGATTGTAGTTGAAAAAACATGTATAGCAATGTAAGAAACAAGAAACTTACTTAGATTTCGAAAGTGAAGAACCGGCAGCTTTGCAGAGTAAAAGCAGTGGTTTGAATTTCAATGTAAGTGAAAACAAGTGCATAGCTGCCAATGTAATTAGTATATTACTTAGTTTTGTAAACTGAAGAAACCAGTGTTTTGGCATAGTATTAGGTAAAAGCACTGTTTTTACATTGATAATGGGTGAATGCAAGGCCATAGCAGACAAACAACAAGTACCTTACTTCGCTTTCAAAGTTGACTTAACTGCTGCATTCACAGGCTGTTACATGAAACCAGTGTTGGGAAGATGAAATTCAGTGAAAAAACAGGCATCGTGAAAATAAAGGACAAATCTTATTTAATTTTGTAAAGTAAAGAAACCACTGCATTGGCTAAGCCTTAGGCAAAAGCTGTGTGTTGACATAAGAGTGACATATGAGTGACATATGAGTGAAAGCAATCTTATTTACCTCTCAAACTTGAAGTAACTACTGTATTCACAGAATGTTAGGTTAAACCAGTGTCTTGAAGTTGTTTGTAAACGAATGCACACGCAAATCAGCCAATGAAACAAGTTTCTTTTTGGTTTTCTAACGCAAAGAACTCAATGAATTCCCAAACGTTAGGAAAAAGCAGTGTTTTCAAGTTGATTGTAATTCAAAACACATGTAGAGGTTTGAAATAAACAAGAATCTTCCTTAGTTTACCAAAATATGGAACAGGGAGATTTGCATAGAAAAAGCAGTGTTTTGACATTCATTGTAAGTGAAAACAAGTGCAAATTGCCAATGTAATGAGTATATTGCTTAGTTTTGGAAAGAGAAGAAATGAGTGTTTTGGCATAGTATTAGGTAAAAGCACTGATTTTCCATTTTAATGTTGGAAAGCAAGTGCATAGGAGGCGAACAAACTAGTATCTTACTTAACATTCAATGTTGAATTAACTGCTGCATTCACATCCTGACATGGGAAACTAGTGTTTTGAAGACGAAATTAAGTGGAAACACAGGCGTAGCAGTAAACAAAAGACAAATCTTATTTTGTTTTTTAAAGTGAAGAAACCACTGCATTGGCTTAGATTTTGAGAGTGAGGAACTGGCAGCTTTGGAAGAGTAGAAGCAGTGTTTTGATATTTCATTGAAAGTGAAAACAAGTGCAGAGCTTCCAATGCAATGAGAATATTGCTTTGTTTTGAAAAGTGAAGAAACCAGTGTTTTGGCAGAGTATTAGGTAAAAGCAGTGTTTTTACATTGATAATCAGTGAAAGCATGCGAATAGCAGCCAAACAAACAAGGATCTTACTTAACTTTCAAAGTTGAATTAAATGCTGCATTCACACCCTGTTATGGGAAACCAGTGTTTTAAAGATGAATTTCAGGGAAAACACAGACTTAGCAGGAAATAAAAGACGAAACTTATTTAGTTTTTAAAGTGAAGAAACCACTGCATTGGTTTAGCCTTAGGCAAAAGTTGTGTGTTGACATGTGAGTGAAAGCAAGTGCATAACAGCCAAACTAGAATCTAACTTGCCTTTCAAAAGTGAAGTGCCTACTGCATGAACAGAGAATTAGGTGAAACCAGTGTCTTCAAGTTGTTTGTAAATGAATGCACATTCAAATCAGTGAATTAAACAATTTTTTTTTCTAACGGAAACAACTCAATGCATTCAGTCAACGTTAAGGAAAGCCAGTGTTTTGAAGTAGATTGTAATTGAAAACACATGCTTAGCAGTGTAAGAAACATGAATCTTATTTGGAGTCCAACAGTGAGCAATCAGCAGCTTTGGCATTGTAAAAGCAGTGGTTTGACATTCATTGTAAGTGAGAACAATTTCATATCTGCCAATATAATGAGTATATTGCTTAGATTTGAAGACTGAAGGAACCAGTGTTTTGTCATAGTATCAGTTAAAAGCAGGGTTTTTACATTGATAATGAGTGAAAGCATGTGCATAGCATTCAAACAATCATCTAAATTAAATTTCAAAGTTGAATTAACAGCTGCATTCACAGCCTGTTATGGGAAAACAGTGTTTGAAGATGAATTTAAGAGAAAACACAGGCATAGCAACAAATAAAAGACAAATCTTATTCAGGTTTGTAAGGTGAAGAAATCATTGCATTGGCAGAGTCTTAGGCAAAAGCTGTGTGTTGACATGTGAGTGAAAGCAAGGGCATAGCAGCCAAACAAACAAGAATCTTACTTAGTTCCAAACTTGAAATAACTACTGCCTTCACAGAGAGTTAGGTGAAATCAGTGCATTGAAGAAGTTTGTAAATGAATCCACATGCAAATCAGCCAATGAAACAAGTTAATTTTTCATTTTTAAATGGAAAGAACTCAATGCATTCAGCCAAATTTTGGGAAAAGCAGTGTTTTCAAGTTGATTGTGTTTGAAAACACATGTATAGCATTGTAAGAAGCAAAAAAGTTTCTTAATTTCCAAAGTGAGAAACCGGCAGCATTGGCACAGTAAAAGCAGTGTTTTGACATTCATTGTAAGTGAGAACAACTGCATAGCTGCCAAGGTATTGGGTATATTACTTATTTTTGAAAAGTGAAGAAACCAGTGTTTTGGTTTGTATTAGTAAATGCACTCTTTTTATATTGATAATGATTGAAAGCAAGTGCATAGAAGCCAAACAAAGAAGTATTTTTCTTAACTTACAAAGATGAATTAACTGTTGCATTCAAAGCCTGTTAGTGGAAACCAGTGTTTGGAAGATGAATATAAGTGAAAACACAGGTATAGCAGCAAATAAAAGACAAATCTTATTTAGTGTGGTTAAGTGAATAAACCCCTGCATTGGCTTAGCATTAGGTAAAAGCTCTGTGTTGACATGTGAGTGAAAGCAAGAGCATAGCAGCCAAACAAACAAGAATCTTACTTACTTTTGAACTTGAGGAAACTATTGCATTCACAGAGAGTAAGTTATATCCAGTGACTTGAAGTTGTTTGTAAATGAATACATGTGAAAATCGGCCAATGAAAAAAGTTTGTTTTCGGTTTTATAAAGCAAAGAACTCAATGCATTTAGCCAACATTAAGAAAAAACAGTGTTTTCAAGTTGATTGTAATTGAAAACACATGCATAGCATTTTAAGAAACAAGAATCTTACTTAGATTTTGAAAGTGAGGAACCGGCAGCTTTGGCATAGTAAAAGCAGTGTTTTGACATTCACTGTAATTGAGAACAATTGCATAGCTGCCAACGAAATCAGTATATTGCTTTATTTTGAAAACCGAAGAAACCAGTGTTTTAGCAGAGTATCAAGTAATAGCAGTGTTTTTACATTGATAATGAATGAAGGGAAGTGCATAGAAGCCAAACAAACAAGTATCTTTCTTATCTTTCAAAGTTTAAATAACTACTGAATTCACTGTCTCTTAGAGGAAACAAGGGTTTTGAAGTTGAATTTTAGAGAAAACACAGGCATAGCAAAGGGTAAAGGACAAATTTTATTTAGTTTTGTAAAGTAAAGAAATTACTGCATTGGCTTAGCCTCAGGTAAAAGCTGTGTGTTGACATGTGGGTGAAAGGAAGCGCATAGAATCCAAACAAACAAGAATCTTACTTACCTTTGAAACTTGAAGTAACTACTGTATTCACAGAGAGTTAGGTGAAACCAGTGTTTTGAAGTTGTTTGTAAATGAATACACATGCAAATCAGCCAATGAAATAAGTTCCTTTTTTGGATTTCTAGAACAAAGAAATCAATTCATTCAGCCAACGTTAGGGAAAACCAGTGTTTTCAAGTTGATTGTAACTGAAAACACATTTACAGCATTGTAAGAAACAAGAATCTTACTTAGATTTCCAAAGTGAGGAACCGCAGCTTTGGCATAGTAAAAACAGTGTTTTGGCATTCATTGTAAGTGAGAAGAAGTGGATAGCTGCCAATGTAATGAGTATATTGCCTAGTTTTGAAAACTGAAGAAACCAGTGTTTTGGCATAGTATTAGGAAAAAGCAGTGTTTTTACATTGATGAGTGAAAGGAAGCGCATAGAGGGAAACCAACAGATATATTAATTAACTTTCAAAGTTGAATCAACTGCTGCATTCACAGCCTGCTACGGGAAACCAGTGATTTGATGAGGAATTTAGGTGAAAACGCAGTTTTGGAAGCAAAACACAAATCTTTTTTAGTTTTGTAAGTGAAGAATCCACTGCATTGGGTTAGCCTTTAGTAATAGCTGTGTGTTGACATGTGAGTGAAAGGAAGGGAATAGCAGCCAAACAAACAAGGTTTTTACTTAATTTTCAAATTTGAATTAACTTCTGCATTCACACCATGTTATAGGAAACCAGTGTTTTGAAGATGAATTTAAGAGAAGACACAGGCACAGCATCAAATTAAAGACAAATCTAATTTAGTTTTGTAAAGCAAAGATACACTGCATTGGCTTAGCCTTAGGCAAAACTGTGTGTTGACATATGGGTGAAAGCAAGGGCATAGCAGACAAACCTACAAGAATCTTACTTACCTTTCAAATTTGAAGTAACTACCGCATTCACAGAGAGATAGGTGAAACCAGCATCTTGAAGATGTTTGTAAAAGAATACACGTGCAAATCACCCAAAGATACAAGTTTCTTTTTCGTTTTCTAAAGCAAAGAACTCAATTCATTCAGCCAACGTTAGGGAAAAACAGTGTTTTCAAGTTTATTGTAATTGAAAACACATGTACAGCCTTGTAAGAAACAAGAATTTTACTTAGATATCGAAAGTGAGGAACCGACAGCATTGGCAAAGCAAAAGAAGTGTTGTGACATTCACTGTAAGTGAAAACAAATGCAAAGCAGCCCCTGTAATGAGCATATTGCTTAGATTTGAAAAATGAAGAAACCAGTGTTTTGGCATAGTATTAGGTAAAAGCAGTGTTTTTACTTTGATGCGTGAAAGCAAGAGCATAGCAGCCAAAAAAACAGGTATCTTACTTAACTTTCAAAGTTGAATTAACTGCTGCACTCACAGCCTGTTACAGGAAACCAGTGTTTTGAAACTAGGCATAGCAGCATATAAAAGACAAATCTTATTTAGTTTTGTAAAGTGAAGCTACAACTGCACTGGCTTAGTATTAGGAAAAAGCTGTGTGTGGAAAGATGAGTGAAATAAAGGGCATAGCACTCAAACAAAGAAGAATCTTACTTACCTTTCAAACTTGAAGGAACAATTATATTCACAGAGAGATAGGTGAAACCAGTGTCTTAAAGTTGTTTCTAAATGAATGAACATGCAAATAGGCCAATGAAACAAGTTTATTTTTTTGTTTTCTAAAGCAAAGAATGCAATGCATTCAGGCAACTTTAAGTAAAAGCAGTGTTATCAAGTTGATTTTATTTGAAAACACATATAGAGCATTGTAAGAAACAAGAATCTTCCTTAGATTTCCAAAGTGAGGAACCAGAAGCTTTGGCATATTAAAAGCAGTGCTTTGACATTCATTGAAAATTAGAAGAAGTGCATAGCTGCCAATGTAATGAGTATATTGCTTCGTTTGAAAGTTGAATAAACCAGAGTTTTGGCATATTATTAGGTAAAAGCAGCGTTTTTACATTGATAACGAGTGAAAGCAGCACATAGCAGGCAAAAAAACCCAGTATCTTACTTAACTTTCAAAGTTGAATTAACTGCTGCATTCACAGCCTGTTACAGTAAACCAGTGTTTTGAAGATGAATTTAAGTGAAAACACGGGAAAAGCAGCAAATAAAAGACAACTCTTATTTACTTTTTTAAAGTGAAGAAACCACTTCATTGGCTTAGGCTTAGGCACTTGGTGTGTGTTGACATGTGATTGAAATCAAGGGCATTGCAGCCAAACACACAAGAATCTTATTTACCTTTCAAACTTAAAGTAACTACTGCATTCACAGAGAGTTAGGTGAAACCAGTGTCTTTAAGTGGTTTGTAAATGAATACACATGGAAATCAGCCAAAGAAACAAGTTTATTTTTGGTTTTCTAAAGCAAAGAAATCAATGCATTCAGCCAACGTTAGGGAAAAGCAGTGTTTTCAAGTTGATTGTCATTGAAAACACATATATAGCATTTTTAGAAACAATAATCTTCCTTAGATTTCCAAAGTGAGACACCGGGAGCTTTGGCATAGTAAGAGAATTGTTTTGACATTCATTGAAAGTGAGAAGAAATGCATAACTGCCAATGTATTGAGTTTATGGCTTAGCTTTTAAAACTGAGGAAACCAGTGTTTTGCCATAGTATTAGGTAAAAGCAGTGTTTTTACATTGATACTGAGTGAAAGAAAGTGCATAGCAGCCAAACAAACAAGTAATTTACTGAACTTTCAAAGATGAATTAAGTGCTGCATACACAGCCTGTTACGGGAATCCAGTGTTTGAAGATGAATTTAAGTGAAAAATTTCGCAAACAACAAATACAAGACAAGTCTTATTTAGCTTTGTAAAGTGAAGAAACCACTGCATTGGCTTAGCCTTAGGCAAAAGCTGTGTGTTGACATGTGAGTGAAAGCAAGGGCATAGCAGTGAAACAAACAAGAAACATATTTACCTTTCAAACTTAAAATAAATTCTGCATTTACAGAGAGATATGGAAACCAGAGACTTGAAGTTGTTTGTAAATGAATCCACGGGAAATTCAGCCAATGAAATGTTTCATTTTTGGTTTCCTAAGCAAAGAACTCAATATATACAGCCAAATTTAGGGAAAAGCAGTGTTTTCAAGTTGACTGCAATTGAAAACACATGTATACCATTGTAAGATGCAAGAATCTTACTTAGATTTCCAAACTAAGGAACCCAGCAGCTTTGGCACAGTAAAAGCAGTGTTTTGCCATTCATTGTAAGTGAAAACAAGTGTATAGATGCCAATGTAATGAGTATATTACTTAGCTTTGACAACTGAAGAAACCAGTGTTTTGGCATAGCATTTTGTAAAACCAGTGTTTTTACATTGATAATGAGTTAAAGCAACTGCATAGCAGCCGACCAACAAGTACCTTACTTCACTTTCAACGTTGAATTAACTGCTACATTCACTGCCTGTTATGGGAAACCAGTGTTTTGAAGATGAATTTCAGTGAAAACACATGCCTAGCAGCAAATAAAAGACAAATCTTATTTAGTTTTGTATAGAGAAGAAACCACTGCATTGGTTAGCCTTAGGCAAAAGCTGTGTGTTGACATATGAGTGAAACCAAGGGCATAGAAGCCAAACAAACAAGAATCTTACTTACCTTTAAAACTTGAAGAAACTCTTGACTTCACAGAGAGATAGGTGAAACCAGTGTCTTAATTTTTTTTATAAATGCATTCACATGCAAAGAAGCCAATGAAACAAGTTCCTTTTTTGGTTTTCAAAAGCAAAGAACTCAATGAATTCGGCCAAAGCTAGGGAAAAGCAGTGTTTTCAGTCGATTGTAATTGAAAACTCATGATTTGCAGTGTATGAAACAAGAATCTTATTTAGGTTTCAGAAGTGAGGAACTGGCAGCCTTTGCAGAGCAAAATGAGTGGATGGTGATTCGTTGTAAGTGAAAAAAATTGTAAATCTGCCAATATAATGAGTATACCACTTAACTTTGAAAACAGAAGAAACCAGTGGTTTGGAATATTATTAGGTAAAAGCAGGTTTTTCACATTGATAATGAGTGAAAGCAAGTGTATAAAAGCCAAACAATCAATTATCTAACTTAACATTCAAAGATGAATTAACTGCTGAATTCATAGCCTTTTAGGGGAAACCAGTGTTTTGAAGATGAATTATGTGAAAACACAGGCCTAGCAACATACAAAAGACAAATCATATTTAGTTTTCTAAAGTGAAGAAACCACTGCATTGGCTTAGCCTTAAGCAAAATCTGTGTTTTCACATGTGAGTGAAAAGAAGGCCATAGCAGCCAAACAAACAAGAATCTTACTTACCTTTCAAACTTGAAGTAACTACTGGATTCACAGAGAGTTAGGTGAAACAAGTGTCTTGAAGTTGTTTGTAAATGCATACACATGCAAAGCAGGCAATTTAACAAGATTCTTTTTTGGTTTTCAAAAGCAAAGAACTCAATGCATTCAGCGAAACGTAGGGAAAAGCAGTGTTTTCAAGTTGATTGTAACTGAAAACAGAAATATAGCATTGTAAGAAACAAGAATCTTACTTAGATTTCGAAAGTGAGGAAATGGCAGGTTTGACATAGTAAAAGCAGTGTTTTGACAGCCATTGTAAGTGAAAACAAGTGCATGCCTGCCAATGTAATGAGTTTATTGTTTAGTTTTGAAAACTGAAGAAACCAGTGTTTTGGCATAGTATTAGGTAAAACCAGAGTTTTTAAGTTGATAATGAGTGACAGCAAGCGTGTAGCAGCCAAACAAATAAGAATCTTACTTACCATTCAAAGTTGAAGTAACTACTGCATTGACAGAGAGTTAGATGAAACCAGTGTCTTGAAGTTGTTTGTGAATGAATATACATGCAATCAGCCAATGAAATAAATTTCTTTTTTAGTTTTCTAAAGCAAAGAATTCAACTCACTCAGCCAAAGTTATGGAAAAGGAGTGTTTTCAATTTGATTGTAATTGAAAACTCATGCTTTGCTGTTTAAGAAACAAGAATCTTACTTAGGTTTCTGAAGTGAGGAACTGGCAGGGTTTGCAGAGTAAAAGGAGTGGATGGTCATTCATTGTAAATGAAAAAATTTATAGTTGCCAATGTAATGAGTATATTGCTTAGTTTTAAAAACTGAAGAAACCAGTGTTTTGGCATAGTATTAGTAAAAAGCAATGTTTTTACATTGATAATGAGTGAAAACATTTGCATAGCAGCCAAACAAACAAATATCTTACTTAATCTTCAAAGTGGTATTAACTGCTGCATTCACAGACTGTTATGGAAAACCAGTGTTTTGAAGATGAATTTAAGTGAAAACACGGGCAAAGCAGCAAATAAAAGAAAAATCTTATTTAGTATTGTAAAGTGAAGAAACCACTGCATTAGCCTAACCTTAGGCGAAAGCTGTGTCTTGACATGTGAGTGAAAGCAAGGGTATAACAGCCAAACAAACCACAATGTTACTTACCTTTCAAACTTGAAGTAACTACTGCATTCATAGAGGGTTCGGTGAAACCAGTGTCTTAAAATTTTTATAAATGAATACACATGAAAATCAGCCAATGAAACAAGTTTCTTTTTTGGTTTTCTAAAGCAAGAACTGAATGCATTCAGCCAATGTTAGGGAAAAGCAGTCTTTTCAAGTTGATTGTATTTGTAAACACATGTATATCAGTGTAAGAAACAAGAATCTTACTTAGATTTTGAAAGTGAGGAACCGGCAGCTTTGGCATAGTAAAAGCAGTGTTTTGACATTCATCGTAAGTGAGAACACGTGCATAGCTGCTTACATAATGAGAATATTGCTTAGTTTTGAACACTGAAGAAACCAGTGTTTCGGTATATTATTAGTTAAAACAAGGATTTACATTGATAATGAGTGAAAGCAAGTGCATAGCAGCCAAACAAAAAAGTTTCTTACTTAACTTTCAAAGTTGAAATAATTGCTGCATTCACAGCCTGTTACGGGAATGCAGAGTTTTGAAGATGAATTTAATTGAAAATACAGGAATAGCGGCAAATAAAAGACAAGTCTTATTTAGTTTGGTAAAGTGAAGAAAGCTCTGCATTGGCTTAGCCTTAGGCAAAATCTGTGTCGTGACATGTGAGTGAAAGCCAGGGCATAGCATCCAAACAAACAACAATCTTACTTATGTTTCAAATTTGAAGTAACTACCGCATTCAAAGAGAGTTAGGTGAAACCAGTGTCTTGAAGTTGTTTGCAAATGAATACACATGGAAATCAGCCAAGGAAACAATTTTATTTTTGTATTTCTAAAGCAAAGAACTCAATGCATTCAGCCAAAGTTAGGGAAAAGCATTGATTTCAAGTTGATTGTAATTGAAAACACATGTATAGCATTGTTAGAAACAAGAATCTTACATAGATTTTGGAAGTGACGAAGCAGTAGGTTTGGCATAGTAAAAGCAGTGTTTTGATATTCATTGTAAGGGAGGAAAAGTTCATAGCTGCCAATGTTGAGTATATTGCTTAGTTTTGAAAACAGAAGAAACTAGTGTTTTGGCATAGTATTGGTAAAAGCAGTGGCTTTATATTGATAATGAGTGAAAGCAAGTGCATAGAAGGCAAAAAAACAAGTGTCTTATTTAATGTTCAAAGTTGAATTAACTGCTGCATTCACAGCCTGATAGGAGAAACCATTGTTTTGAAAATGAATTTCAGTGAAAACAGAGGCATAGCAGAAAATAAAAGACAAATCTTATTTACTTTTGTAAAGTGACAAAACCAATGCATTTGCTTAGCCTTAGGTAAAAGCTGTGTCTGGACATGTGAGTGAAAACAAAAGCATAGAAGGCAAACAAAGAAGAATCTTATTTAATTTCAAACTTCAAGTAACTACTGGATTCAAAGAGAGCTAGGTGAAAGCAGTTTTGAATTTGTTTGTAAATGAATACAAATGCAAATCAGGCAATGAAACAAGGTTCTTTTTTTTTTTTAAAGCAAAAAACTCAATGCATTCAGCCAACGCAGGGAAAAAGCCGTGATTTCAACTTGATTGTAATTGAAAACACATGTATATCATTGTAAGAAACAAGACTCTTGCTTAGATTATGAAATTGAGGAACCGGCAGCTTTGGCATAGTAAAAGCAGTGTTTTGACATTCATTGTAGTGAGATCAGGTGCATAGCTGCCAATGTAATGAGTATATTGCATTGTTTTGAAAACTGGAGAAACCAGTGTTTTGGCATAGTATTAGGTAAAAGCAGGGTTTTTACATTGATAATGAGTGAAAGCAAGAGCATAGCAGCCAAAGAATAAAGTATCTTACATAACTTTCAAATTTGAATTAAATGCTGCATTCACAGCCTGTTAGGGGAAACCAGTGTTTTGAAGATGAATTTAAGTGAAAACACGGGCAAATCAGCAAGTAAAAGACAACTCAAATTTAGTTTTCGAAACTGAAGAAAGCACTGCCTTGGCTTAGACTGAGATACAAGCTATGTGTTACATGTGATTGAAAACAAGGGCATAGCAGTCAAACAAACAAGAATCTTACTTAACTTTCAAACTTGAAGTATCTTCTGCCTTCACCGAAAGTTAGTTGAAACAAGTGTCTTGAAGTTTTTTGTAAATGAATGCATGTGGAAATCACCCAAAGAATCATTTCTTTTTGGTTTTCTAAAGCAAAGAACTCAATGCATTCAGTCAACATTATGGAAAAGCAGTATTTTTGAGTTGATTGTAATTAAAAACACATGTATTGCATGGTAAGAAACAATAATCATACTTAGATTTTGAAAGTGAAGAACCAGCAGCTTTGGCATAGTAAAAGCAGTGTTTTGACATTCTTTGTAAGTGAAAACAAGTGCAAAGCTGCCAATGCAATGGGTATATTGCTTAGTTTTCAAAACAGAAGTAACGAGTGTTTTGGCATTGTATTAGGTAAAAGCACTGTTTCTACACTTATAATGAGTGAAAGCAACTGCATAGCAGCCAAACAAACCAGGATCTTACTTAAATTTCAAAGTTGAATTAACTGCTTCCTTCACAGCCTGACATGGGAAACCAGGGTTTTGCAGATGCATTAAAGTGAAAACACAGGCATAGCAGCAAGTAAAAGAGAAATCTTATTTAGTTTTATAAACTGAAGAAATCACTGCACAGGCTCAGCCTTAGGCAAGAGCTTTGTGTTGACTTGTGAGTGAAAACAAGGGCATATCAGCGAAAGAAACAAGAATCTTACTTAACTTTCAGACTTGTAGTATCTACTGCATTCATGGATAGTTAGGTGAAACCAGTGTCTTGAAGTAGTTTGTAAGTGTATGCACATGCAAATCACCCAGTGAATCATTTCTTTTTTGGTTTTCTAAAACAAAAAAACTGCATGCATCCAGCCAACATTTGAGAAAAGCAGCATTTTCAAGTTGATTGTAATTGAAAACACTTGTATAACATTGTGAGGAACAAGGATCTTACTTAGATTTTGAAAGTGAGGAAACGGCAACTTTGGAATAGTAAAAGCAGTGGTTTGATATTCATTGTAAGTGAAAACAAGTGCATAGCTGCCAATGTAATGAATATATTGCTTAGATTTGAAAACTGAAGAAACCAGTGTTTTGGCATAGTATTAGGTAAAAGCATTGTTTTTTTCATTGATAATGGGTGAAAGCAACAAATAGCAGCCAAACAAACAAGTGTATTTCTTAGCTTTCAATGCTGAATTAACTGCTGCTTTCAGAGCCTGTTACGGGAAACCAACGTATTGAAGATGAATTTCAGGGAAAACACAGGCATAGCCAAAAATAAAAGATAAATCATATTTAGTTTTGTAAAGTGAAGAAAATTCTGCATTGGCTTAGACTCAGGTAAAATCTGTGTGTTGACCTGAGAGTGAAAGCAAGGGCATAGAATCCGAACAAAGAAGAATCTTACATGCCTTTCAAACATGAAGTAACTCCTGCGTTCACAGGGAGATAGGTGAAACCAGTGACTTGATGTTGTTTGTAAATGAATACACATGCAAATCAGCCAATAAATCAAGTTTTTTTTTGGTTTTCAAAAGAAAAGGACTCAATGAATTCAGCCAAAGTTATGGTAAAGCATTGTATTCAAGTTGATTGTAATTGAAAAAACATGTATAGCATTGTAAGAAAGAAGAATCTTTCTTTGATTTTCAAAGTGAGTAACCAGCAGTTTTGCATAGTAAAAGCAGTGTTTTGATATTCATTGTAAGTGAAAACAAGTGCATAGTGGCCAATGTAATGAGTATATTGCTTAGTTTTGAAAACAAAAGAAACCAGTGTTTTGAAATATTATTAGAAAAAAGCACTGTTTTTACATTGATAATGAGTGAAAGGAAGTGCATAGCAGCCAAACAAACAAGTACCTAAATTAACTTTCAAAGTTGAATTAA
>JAQZBX010011665.1:17063-42457 GCA_029593785.1 Cabassous unicinctus | reverse complement strand
GATATGCATATATGTATGTGTGCATGTATATGTGTGTGTGTGTGTGTGTGTGTGAATATAAACATTTTAACATATATTAACTGACTATTAAGGAAAGACACGAAGGGAAATAAGTTACAAAGTATGAAATATGCAGCCTGATTTGTGTGCGTATGAAAGGAAGAACAAATGTTCACCTGATCTTCCTGTAGCAAGGGCTAATGCGGTATAAGGAAGAAAAGGAAGTTCTCACTTAATATGAAAACATTAATGCTAAACAATAAGATGAAAGAAGAAAATGCACAGTTCCCATAAAAAAAAAAACAAGTGAAAACTAGGACATTTCCAGGTTATATTAATAAAACTTCTGAGTTGGCATAGAGGCCAATTTTAACTGGCTCACATATAGACTCTCAAGTTTCCACAAAAATTCCTATGAAGAGTCACCAAACAACAAAATGACCTATACCATTTTAATCTATAGAGAAAGCTGATATTTATGGGGATCACCTAAAAAGCATTTTTATGGAATAAAGATTAATTTCCTTAATATACATGCAAATTAATAGAAAAATGAACAATCTAATGAAAATATACAACAGACAAGAAATACAAATACTTTTAAATATTTGAGTCTATGCTCAACTCACATAAGAGAAATGCAAAATAAAACTATAAACACTTTTCAGAATGGAATGATCAAAAAGACTCATAGACAATGCCCATATGGGCGAAATCTATGATAAGCTGGAAGGGTGTAGTTGTGCAGTGGATGGGCATGACAGTGGTGTAATGATGCTACTAGGTTGGGTGGTACTGGTCTGTAGGGGAGTAAGGCGGGAGTGGGTGGGTTGCACTGTCCTGGAACTGAGGGAAGGGTCGGGGGAGGGAGCAGGAGAACTCTGATGATTTGAGGGTATGTGGTTGAAACTACAACATCGGGAATGTTTTTTGGCAAATACAGCAGGGGTGGGTTACTGGTTTAGGGTGTTGGATGTGGGGGGCATTTGGGACAGGGCACACCTGGGGCGGGCTTCTAGGGAGTGTGTGTGTTCATCCTGTCATAGTACATTGTATCACTGGGTAGAGACTCACACAATGAACAGGAGGTGTTGGATTCCCATCCTGGGGAGTCCTGCTATGTTCTCAAATAGAGGGGCTGGAGTCTGTAGAGAGCATAGGCAGTGCCTAATAGGGGAGGACAGGCCAGTATGTCAATCCTTCAACATTGTTGCAAGTAACTATGAATTTTGTTCTTCAAGGAGTGAAGCTTGGTGGTTGCCGGGGTCCTGGGGGGAGGGGGGGGAGGGATAGAATAGATGGAACATGGGCCATTTTGGGGGCATTGGAATTGTTCCACATGATCTTGCAATGATGGATACAGGCCATGTTTTTTATGTTAAGTTTCATCAAAATTTATAAAAGTTTATGGTCCAAAATGTAAACCATAATGTAAATCATTGACCATGGTTAGTAACAACACTTCAATATTTATACATCAATTGTAACAAATGTACCATCCACATATAAAATGTTATTAATAGGGGAAAGGAGAAAAGGGGAAGGATGTTGAGTATATGGAAATCCCCTATATTCTGTATGGGACTTTTCTGTAACCTAAAGCTTCTTTGAAGATAAAATGAAAAAAAATTAGACACTGGGGGAATAAATGGAAGAAAATGTCACTGTACATACAAGTCAATAGATCGTACAATGATGAAAGACATAGTGTCAATTTTTTTTTATTTTATTTTTTAATTTTTATTTCAATTTTTTAAAAAAATTTTGTATTTTTTATTTTTAAAACCATCATTATTATTTCATTTTCTTATTAATTTTATTTGGTTATATTTTTGGCTTTATTTTTTAAAAGTTTTGGATCACAGAAGGGTTATAACTGTGGCAGGGCAGGATCACTGGTGTGAGATGTCAGTGATGGGGGATACATGGGAGGAGCCTCAACTGGGGCATACCTATAAGGCATATGAATAAGTTCAAGTATTCATGGGGCATTGTCACAGTAAGTGAAGATCCACACAATAACCCAAAGAATATCAAATTTCCATCCTAGGGAGTTCTGCCACATTCTCTAATGGGACAGTAAGAATCCCCCCCAGTAAGGGGCAGTAACTAGTGAAGGAGGATGGACCATTGGCAGGCCCTTGATAGTGATGACCATGCTTATGAACCTTGTTCTTGTGAAATTGAAACTGGGCCTAGGAATATATATTGCCTAAGAGTTACCTCCTAAAAGCCTCCTTGTTGTTCAAATGTGGCCTCTCTCTAAGCCAAACTCAGCATATAAATGCATTACATTCCCCACCCTCACCCCCAGTGTGGGACATGACTACTGGGGATGAGCCTCCCTGGCACCAAGGGATTACCACAAAGAACCAACTAGCAATGGAACTGGAAAAAGACCTTGGCCAAAAGGGGGAAAGCATAAAGACAAATGAGTTTATATGGCTAAGAGACTTCAAAGTGAGTCGGGAGGTCATTCCAGAGGCTATGCTTATGCACGTCTCAGCAGGATCTCATTGACTGCCACAGTAAACATTGCCTCAAATAGCAGGGCTTGTGAGGGCTTTAGAGACATCTAGACACTATAAGAAGAGCAGACAAGCTCAGGAATTTGACACCCTGTCAGTGGGCCTTACTGTGGAATTTATGCTCCCCAGTGTACAGAGTTAGACTCATTTATAGTTTCCCTACACATTGCTCTTCTGCCCCTTTTATTTGAACCTATAATTAGCACTATACTTGTTAAATATATTTCACAGAGACTTAAATCTTTGGTTTGTTCATGTGCTGGTTGAGCCCTAAATCTCAGCATAGTTGCAATACCTACTCTCTAGTTCACTCACCTAGGACAACTAACAAGGAGATGATGATGTACAACACCCATCCCAAGGAACAGAGAGGGTCTACAACTGCAAACAAGATAGTCCCATCCATCTGCCCCATGGGATCTAAGCCCCCTCTCAATTAGAGGCAGAATAGGCATCACCATCCCAGAATCCTCAGGATTGGGGAATGAACAATGGACTAGAGTAGACTTACTGTTATTCTACTATAGACTTGTTATTCTAGCAATGGAAGAACTTTTATCATTGATGTGGAGACAGTGGCCACCGGAGGTTCTGAGGAGAGGGAGAGGGAAAAATAGGTGTAATATGGGGGCATTTTCAGGATATTGGAATTGTCCTAAATGATGTTACAATGACAGATACAGGCCATTATATATTTTGTCATAATTTACAAAGTTGTGCAGGAGAGAGTTTAAACTATAATGAAAACTATAATCCACACTTTGTGGCAATGCTCCAATATATGTTCACCAATTGTAACAAATGTACCACACTAATAAAGGATGTTGTCAATGTGGGAAAGTGTGGCAGGGGGAGGGAGTGGGGTATATAGGAAACCCCTATATTTCTTATGTAACATTTATGTAACCTAAGTATCTTAAAAAAAATTTTTTTTTTAAGAATATTTTTAAAAAGGCTTATAATACTCTGCATTGTCAAGGGTGTTTGAAAACTCATATAATAGGTGGGGATATAAATTGGATAATATACATGAAAAAATAAAATGGAAGAACCATTTGATAAACAAATTCCATTTTAGGAATATATATATCAAAACATGCACCATCCTATTCATTGCAGCACTGTTTGCAATAGCAAATGATTGAAAACAACCTAATGTCAAGCCATAGGAAGCTAATTAAATAAAATCCAACTTTAGTACAAAAATAGTAAAAATTCCCACCAGGATTTTTGTGGAAATTGGCAAGCTAATTTTAAGAGCTAAGAATAGCAAAGACAATTTTAAATAGGAGAGAGAACTTATAAAACCATATTTAATACTTACTATAAAACTACAGCTTAAAAAATTTGTTATTAGTGCAGGAAGAATCAAATAGTCAAATGGAGCAAATGGAGGGTACCAAATTAAACTGTTCATACACTTGCACTAGATATAAAATCAATAGGGGAAAGAATGGACTATTTGAGACATAAGTAATCATGTTGGAAAAAATAAATCCATTTGTCACACACAAAACTATAATAAATGTTAGCAAGGTTAAAGACATACTGAAAAAGCAAAACTCTTTAACTGTTATAAGTGAATATAAAAGAATATATTCATGACCTTAGGGTAAAGAAGAATTTCTTAAACCAAGGCATAAAAGTCATAAATCATAAAAGAACAATAAATGTTAGTGTGTATTTAAATGTGTACAATTAAAAATATCAACAAAAGATCAGTATCCAGAATACAGGAAGAATTTCTACTAATCCTTAAGAAAGATAAACCACCTATCACAAAACGCTCAAGCATACAAATAACCAAGGTAATGTAAATTAAAATGTTTCAAACAGCAGCCTATCTTCTAGGCCTCGTTTCTGAAGAAATTTTCACGTATGTGATTAGCCCAAAATTGGAAACTCAAACATCCAACAAAAAATAAAGATAAATTACTCATAGGCAACATTGGCAAGGAAGTGATAAGCTCTCTCATATACTGCTAAGAGTGTAAATTGGAATAACCTTTTTTAAAAGATTAAGTTTTCAGTAGCTATCAAAATAAAAAATAAGCATATTCTTTGTATCAACAATTATACCTCTTGAAATTGATCTTACAGATATTCATTTTCACATGTGCACAAAGATATTCTCGAAAGCATTGCTTGGAATGGTGCAAAATGGTAAATACCTATATACCTGGTAATGTGAAGATGGTTATTTGCCAAAGTACAATAAAATACTAGTCAGCTGTTAAAAGAAATGAAGTCAATTTATATGTATCAATATAGAAAGTTCTCCGAGATATTTATATATAGTGTTATTAAAAGAAAATTATAAAAGAACGTATTTGAGTTACATTTTTAAAATATTTATGTACACATAAAAAGGTCTCCAAAGAAATAGAACAGACGGATATGCACAGTTACTATGTGAAAAGGAGATGGTACAAAATGGCTGAAAGAGAACTTTCATTTTTTTTTTAGTCTAAATACATCCATATGGTTTTGAATATTTTTATACAACAGCATGTATTAATGTATTTTGCTTTGCAAATATTTTAAGCAGAATAAATTTTAAAAAATTAATCAAAAAGTTGGCAAAAGGTATGAAGAGAAAATTCTCAGAAGAATCCCAAGGGGCCAAAAAAAAAAAAAGGTTTGACCCTGATAATAAAGGAACAGCAAATCAAAATAAGAAGACATTTCTTATGCTTCAGATTGGCAAATATTTGAATACCAAGACTGAAAGCATGGAAGTGGTCAGCCACTGCTTGTGAGAGAATAAAATGCTAAAATCAGTTCAACTTTTGAGAACAAATTTTTTTTTCTAAAAAAGTTGTAAAAGTACAGTCTCAAGTCCCAAAAATTCTACTTCTAGGGCCAATCTCTGGAGAAACTTTCACATATGTAATTAGCCCAAAACTCAAAAATCCAACAAAAATAAATAAATAAATTTGATATAATCATTCATGGATTATGCCATATACACCAAAATCCATGAACTATATATACCATGCATCTTAAAACATAACTAAACCTTGAATTCACAACATACAAGTATACACACCATATGATACCACTTATATACATTTTAAAACACACACAGTTATACCATATACTGCTTACAGCTACATGCATATATTTTAGGATAGTCCTTAGTGCTAAGGAGGAGGAGTAAGAAAACTGGAGGAGTATATGGAAAATAGAGGGCTGAGATATACTGACAAACTGTTAATATCTGTTCATTATGGGTGGCAGATAAATGATGTACTATTATGCTATTCTCTGTGCTTTTTTAATGGTTTGAAATAGAACAGAACATTAAACTACACCTTAAAGAAGAAAGAAAAAGTAGAATAGAAAAATAAGTTCAAAAGCTGATTCTTTATAAAAAAAAAATAAAATAAACTTCTAGATAATCTAATCAAGAAAAACGTTAAAAGCAATATTAAGCAGAGTCTAATGTTACATGCAGATAATTTTTTTTAATCTTAATATTATGAAGTTCTTTAAATTCATTGGAATTTTAATTATAGGATATTATGATCTATTTTAAATGTGCATAAAATCCATTTTTAAACTTAAAAAGAACTTTATATAAAACTATAAAACACAAAAATTAAGAAAAATAAAGCAGGAAAACTGTATAGGGCAATAATCTTGGGTTTGAAAACTGTATATCAGACTGCATAAAGTTTGAAGTAGAATTTACAACAGCAAAAACAATTTTATTACTATGTCCAAGTCATCAGATTCCTCACCGAGAGTACTCTAGTGACTTCCTGCTTCATTTCTTGCTTTCATCTTTGCTCTCTACTGGTCATTATCCACATATATTTATGAGGCTGACTCTTTCTCATCATTTGACTGTCTGCTCACACATAATCTCTTAAAAGATGATGACCATCCTTCCCATATCCAAAAAACACTCTATTTAATACTCCATGTTATCAAATCTATTGCATCACCCTGTTTTATCTCCTTCACAGTTCTTACCACTATCTGGAATTTTATTTGGTTACTTTTTTATTATCTATGTCACCTTATTAGAATGTAAAGTCCATAAGTTTATAGGCTCTAGTGACCTACATTCCCTTGGGCCCTCATCTAGTTCCATAGTTTAAACATTAATTCCATCTATATGCTCACAACTCCCAAAATTATATCTCTAGCCATAACTCCTAAACTCCAGATTCATATTTCAAATATATTTAATACATACATACACACAAACTTCCATTACATACACACTGCATATCTATACATATGTTTATTCTGGATTGAATTAAATGAATTCTGGAATCTACCCACTACCCACCAACCTGTCCATCTGCAGCCTTCCACATCTCAGTTGATAGCCACTCCATCCTTCAGGCAGTCATCCTTGACTCCTCTCTTTCTCTCACAATTGATATTCTTTCCATCAGCAAATTTTAATGGTTGTACCTTCAAAATATATCCAGAATCTGAGCAACTTCTCACCACCTCCACTGTTACCATCCTGGGCCAAGCCTTCACCAATTCTATCCTGTATAATTGCAGGATCCTCCAAACAAGTCTCACTGCTTCTCTTTGTGCCCCACCTCCCACTATAGCCTATCCTCACAGTTCCGAGTGATCCTTTTGAACATAAGGCAAGTCACATCAAAAGCCTGAAATGGCTTTGTTTCCCTCAGTGAAAAACAAAATCCTTACCATGCCTCTCTGTTACCTCTCTGAGCGGCTCTGTTGCTACTTTCCCATTTACTCACTCTGACCTCACTCAAATCTTCTGCATTTTCTCTTCAGTAAGAATGTTTTTTTTTTTTTTATTAAAAAAAAAAAAAAAAGAGGAAAGTTTTAAATAATAGGAAAGAGTATGTTTTTAAAATACCCTTTTACCCTAATGCGTTCTCTATACATACAGACTTCTCTATGCATACAGACCAGGGTTAAGTCTTTAGAAGAAAAACCTAGGTAAGTTTACCAGAAGAATTTGTTGGGTGTTGAATGCCTAGGTTCCCCATGAAGACTTTACTGAAGATAGGCTTCTTAAATAAATCAAAGTGTTTGGTATGGTAGAATGAGTTCTGGGTTTGAGATCAAGTATCTTGTTTAAATCTTCTCTCTACCACATACAAATTGTGAGGCCTTGACTATGAGGCACTATTCTCTCTGATTCATAGCTATTTTATATGTAAATTAAGGAGCGATTAATCTGTAAAGCTCATTATAAACTTCATGCTCTACAAGGGAAATACACAAATACATCTACCAAAAACACACCTAATAAGGTTGACATTCCCAAGGATATTACTGAAAGTTCTAGTATACTCTGCACATACACTAGGATGACAGAAAGGTAACCAAATGCTACAACTGTTAGGCGTCAGGTTGCAGACTCTGACTTTCCTACATCTTCCAAAGGCCAGGATCTTGAAGGCTGATAGTGTAGCCTAAGAAGCGGACTAAAAACCGAGAGGGTGGTGAGGCTCACTCTCGGAGATGTAAGAGCAAAGAAACCACAAGCCTAAAGTTCATGAAGAGAATATAGATTTTAAACATTCAAACTTGCATCTCAACCAGGGATTGGGGGCAGATGGCACCGATGACTTTGGAGGGGGGGGGGGCGGTTGGAGGGATGACTGTCAAACAGTCCTTGAAAACTGCTCGTTGCTAAAATAAGCCACCAATTAGAGGACGGATCACCTTTTGATAGAAAGTTGGAAGCAAGGTTGTCGTTTCCGTCTTCTTAGCAGGTCGGTTCGAACAATTTTGTCACCCAACTTGAACCACTCACCGGATCCAACCGGGCTCTAATGCCTTGTGAGTTGTGAACAAGCGACCCGGACCCGGCGCAGTTCGACAAATCGCAAAGCGGTTCTCTGCTTTTGAGACCGTTGCTAGGGAAACGGGTAGACGCGCTGGGCTTACCCCATGACTTCCCCTGGGCAGGGCTACTCTCAAGGGGGCGTGGTTACGTGAGGGACCCACGGAAGGGGCGGGCAGAAGCGAAACCGGGTCGAGGGACGGGTTACACTCCAGGGCGCATGCGTCCTGTGCCGCGAGGTAGTACTCGAGGAATTCTTTCACTGGCCTCGGGGGAAGGTGGGATATGGCAGGCTCAATGGTCACTCCGGACGTAGCTCTGCGAGAAGCCACAGAACGAAAATTGCGAAAGTTTTCAGAGCTGAGAGGTACCAAAGGAGGAACCGGAGGAGGGTGTCTACGTGCCAGGAGATTTGCTGGACTTCCATTTCCGGTTTCTCACCTGCGGGTGGAAGACGCTGGCCCAAGTGTAGCTAGTATTCCTCTTGAGGTTTTTTTGTTTCCATCTATCACTGTACCATCTTTTTTTTTTCTTCTGTCACTCCCTTTTTTATGTTTGTTGCTTTATTCCTAGTAATACAGATGTCAAAATAAACTCAGAAAAGAGAAAGGAGGGGGAAAAAACAACCCGAGTACTGAAACATAATCTAGATCATGCACTAGTTAGCTCATTAACGAAAGTTATTTTAAATAAATTTAAAAGCTCTGAAGCATAGTATTTTAACCTTTACAAATAGATATGATTTTAGCCTCCATATCCCAGCTGCTGCACCAATTTGTCCTGTAATGTAAACACCAATGGGATGGGGGTGGGGAGGATGGGCGAGGAGGAGACAGGAATTATGGATTAAAAAATAAATAGGGGAAGTTTGATATTAACATGTCAATAAAAATGCTGTACCACTTGACTAATAAAATTTGGTTATTTTTAATATACCATTATTTTCAATCATTGCTTTAAAAAATACAGGGAATATACTGGGATGGCAGGCAGTAAAATGTTGAAGACTATTAGTTGCTAACTTCCAATATTTGTTAACTAATAAAAACCCTTACTCTTCTGGTTTATCAGTAAACAAAGGCCTGCCGCTGAACAATGTTTTATAATGAGTTCATTAGGGAGTTGGGAATTTTTCTTTTACACAGAATTTTATGTCATAGCTTTTGTTAACTTGCATGGCTCAGAGCAAGGTAATAAAAATAAAGTACCCAGCAACAGTGATGGAATAGATCCCTGGGTTGAATCTTTCTTAGCCAACAAACACTAAGTGGGCCTGATACATGAAAATTTCATTTCAAAGCTCGAGATTTATTTATTCCTTTATCTCCCCTTACCATTTAAAAATTGAGATAATAGTATTTGCCAAGTCAAAAGTACCCCTCTTAATGAACAAACGTCGTTTCTTTTAGAATTTCTAAATGAATGGGATTTTAGACAATGAAAGGAGCAAGTAATCTTTAAAAAATGAAACTTGTGAGCAATCTTCCTGAGTACTATCTTAAATCATACTTACTAGCACTAATTATTCCCTCATTCTCAAAAGTAGAAGATACATTTATGAAGATTATAATATATGTTACCTTTTTTCTCCCTTCTTTTCAAACAGGCAAACCTGTAACAGCTAGAGAAATCCAATAATATGTTATCATTTCTTTCTTCTAAATAGGCAAACCTGTGGCACCTGGAGAATTCTGGGACATTGTTGCAATAACAGCTGCTGATGAGAAACAAGAACTTGCCTATAAGCAACAGCTGTCAGAAAAGCTGAAAAAAAAGGAGTTACCACTTGGAGTTCAATATCATGTTTTTGTTGATCCTGTTGGAGCCAAAATTGGTATGCAGTTTATAATCAAGTTTATAATAGAGGTTCTAGGCAGAATAATCATTGAAGAAAAGGCTTTCTGTGGCTTACAATTAATAAGCCATATTTCTGCCCACCCATAGCATCTATGCACTATGTAAATTGATTCTTTTTTTAGAGAAAAGGGATAACTACTGTTCTTACTCATTGTGATTTACTGTGAAAACTTCCAGAATGTTATTTAAAAGAGAGTTTTATTAGTTTTAATGACATTTGCTCTACCCACATCATGCATATCCCTTTCAAACTTTTCAGTAGGGCTCTTAGCCACCAGCTTCTCATTCTCCACCCCCCACTTTTTCCTTGAGAAATCTTCGTGAAGAGAGCAAATCAGGAAAAATATGTATTTGGTTTCTTGGGACCATGATGCAATATGCCAAAGAGCATCACAGAATATTTCTTTGAAAACCCCAGTTTATGTCAGATTTACCCTTTGACCTTCCATTGCAAATAGAATCTGTGCTTGCTTTCCCTGAGGACCATTTTCCCTGTGATATTTAAAGCTGAAGCCCCTTCATCCAGGAAATGTCAGTGTTGCATAATTATATAACGTCAGTGTCATATTTTGTCAAAACCTATAAAATTGTATGATATAAAGTGTAAGCCATAACATGAGCTATAGACCATGGTTAGGAGCAATGCTTCAATATTTGTTCATCAGTTGTAACAAATGTTCCACACTAATGAAAGGTGTTAATAAGGGAACATATGAGGGGGTACGGTGTGGGGTATATGGGAATCCCCTGTATAAGTAACTTTTCTGTACTTTAAAACTTCTTTAAATATAAAGTTAAAAAAATAAAAATTAAAAATATGACATTGGCATTATCTAATTATACAACATTGTTTTAATCCTCACATAAAAGGTCAGTACTATTATTATTTCCATTGTATGTGAAACTGAGGCACAGAAAGTTAAATAACTTGCCCAAGGTAACTCGTAAATGGTAGTTATATTTTAGGCAAGCAATTTCTAAAAAGCTGTTTCGTAAAGAAATCAGACTTGCAAATTTTAATTAGGTCATATGGGAGAGTTATTTAAATGGGTTTTGTGATTTTTAACTCCATGTAAATGGTTATATTTGCAGTCTTCTAGTGTTGAGATTGTCTGATTTATCATTTATTATTATTGTCACTATTTTCAGGAGAATATTAGCTCATAATTTATTACTAAGAACTGGTCTCTGTGTTTTATTACTAAATGTTTTTTTGTTTGCTCTGAGATGTGTACTTGATTATTTTGCCAATACCTTTGCTGTCTTTCTGATTAGTTAACAATAGCCAAAAGCCATGTCCCTAACTGTTATAAAACATAAATTTACCATAATTATGAAGTTTTAATAGGTTTCTGTAAGTAAATTGTGCTTCTTTATTTTTAAGGAAATGGAGGATCAACACTTTTTGCACTTCAATGTTTGGAAACGCTTTATGGAGACAATTGGAATTCTTTTACAGTCCTATTAATTCACTCTGGTAAAGTTATACTTTACTAATTTCATTTTCTTTTAATTAATTTATCTGCTACTCTAGGGACTTTTTTCTCCTTTGCATATACTTTTCTTTTTCCTTATTCTTTGAAGTTGTTTTGCTTTGAAAGCAAATATTTAATACTTTTCTTGCTTTGATATTCTTTATATGGTAAGCAACATAATATATTGTTCACAGAATTTAAAATTGTAGATTACATTCCCAATCAGCTTTTCATGGAAATTATTTTGATATGTGTATAGAAAATTATTTTCCTAAGGCAGAACTCTTCAACATACGATCATTTCTCTGTCATGTTTCAGAGGCGGGGATTCTTGCTATCAGTGAGAGGCTGGTTTTGCTCTGGGATTGCCAGATTTTTGACAAAACCTTCTGTCTTGCATTTTTATCTAATTATTTCTGGCTAGAAGTACAATCTTTAAAAGAGTTATAAAGAAAGATGGTAATGAAACATGGAGTTGACAAGTAAGTACATGAAAGGAAAAATGAGAGAACATTTTAAAACAAATTACAGGCAAAATTTCAGAATAAAGGATGCTCTTTTAAATAAGTTTAGTTGTATGAAAAATTTGTTACAAGAAAATGTCATTTTTCTCTATATAATGAAGGCTCATGAAAACTTTGTCATGGACTCCCCCATTCCCTACTCCCACCGTAACCTTGGTAACATATGTTTTAGATTATGCCTTTACATTTTCTATTTATTTCATATCAGTGACATCATATAATATTTGTCACTTTGTATCTGGCTTATTGCACTCAACATAATGTTTTCAAAATTCATGCTGTCAAATGTATTAGTATTTCATTCCTTTTTATAACTGAATAATATTCCATTAAATATACATACCACATTTTATTCTTTCATCAGTTGATAGACAACTTGGGTTGCTTCTACCTTTTGGCAATTGTAAATAATGCCTCCATGAACATTGGTGTACAAATATCTGTTTGAGTCCCTCTTTTCAAGACTTTTGGGTATATACCTAGTAGAGGGACTGCCAGGTCATATGGTAATTTCATACCTCACATTCCAAAAAACTGCTAAATGGACTTCCCCAATGGATGCACCATTTTACATTCTCACCAACAGTGAATGAGTGTTCCTTCTTCATATCTTCTCCAACATTGTTATTTTGTTTTGTTTTGTTTTGTTTTGTTTTTTTAAATAGTAGCCATTCTAGTGGGTTTGAAATGGTGTTTTTGATTTGCATTTCTGTAATAGCTAATGATGATGAGCATTTCATTTGCTTTCTGACTATTTGTATATCCTCTTTGGAGAAATGTCTATTCAAGACTTTTGCCCATTTTTTAATTAGATTGTCTTTTTATTGAGTTGAGGGTTTCTTAATATATTCTAGATATTAAACCCTTATCAGCTATGTGGATTCCAAATGTTTTCTCCCATTGAGTAGGTTGTCTTTTCACTTTCACAATAAAGTCCTTTAGTATGCAAAAGTTCTTAATTTTGATGAAGTCACATTTATCTATGTTGTCTTTTGTTTCTTGTGTTTTGAGTGTAAAGTCTAAGAAGCCATTGCCTAACACAGGATCCTGAAGATGCTTCCCTACATTTTATTCTAGGAGTTTTATAGTCCTGGTTCTTAAATTTAGGAACTTTGATCCATTTTGAGTTAATTTTTGTATAAGATTTGAGATAGGGGTCTCCCTTCATTCTTCTGCATATGACTTTCTAGTTCTCACAGCACCATTTATAAAACAGACTATTCTTCTTCAGTTGAGTGGACTTAGCAGCCTTGTCAAAAATCAATTGACTGCAGATGTGTGAGGGTCTATTTCTGAACTCTCAGTTCAATTCCATTGGTCTATAGTCTGTCTTTGTGCTAATATCATGCTGTTTTGACCACTTTCAATAAGTTTTAAAGTTGGGAAGTATTAGTCCTTCAGCTTCATGCATCTTTTCAAGATGGTTTTGGCTATTTGGAGCCCTTTACTCTTCCAAATAAATTTTATGTTTGGCTTTTCCATTTTTCCAAAAAAGGGTGTTGGAATTTTGATTGGAATTGCATTGTATCTGTGAATCATCTGGGACAAAATTGTCATCTTAATAATATTTAGCCTCCCAATACATGGCTGTGGAATGTCTTTCCATTTATTTAGGTCTTCTTTATCTTATTTCAGCAATATTTTGTAGTTTTCCGTTTACAAGTCCTTTACATCATTGGTTAAATTTATTCATGGATATTTGGTTCTTTTAATTACTATTGTAAAAGGAACTTTTTTCTTCATTTCCTCCTCTGATTGCTCATTATAGTGTATAGAAACACTACTAATTTTTGCGTGTTGATCTTATACCCTGCCCCTTTGCTGAATTCATTTATTAGCTCTAGTAGCTTTGCTGTAGATTTTTCAGGATTTTCTATATATAGGATCATGTCATCTGCAAATAGTGAAAGTTGTACTTCTCCCTTTCCAATTTGAAGGCCTTTTATTTCTTTTTCTTGCTTAATTGCTCTTGCTGGAACTTCCAGTGCAGTGCTGAATAACAGTTGTGACGATGGGCTTTCTTGTCTTGTTCCAGATAGGAAAGGGTAATTTTTCAGTCTTTCACCATTGAATATGATGTAAGCAGTGGGTTTTTCATATAACTTCTTTATTATGTTGAGGAAATGTCCTTCTATTCCTATTTTGCTAAGTAGTTTTATCAAGAAAGGATGCTGGATTTTGTCAATGCCTTTTCTATGTCAATAAAGACAATTGTGTTTTCCCTTTGTTCTGTTAATGTGGTGTATTACATTAATTGATTTTCTTATGTGCAACATCCTTGCATACCTGGAATAAATCCTACCTGATTATAGTGTATAATTCTTTTACTGTGTTTTTGGATTTGATTTGCTTGTATGTAACAGGATTTTCGCACCTATATTCATATGAGAAATTGATTTGTAATTTTCTTTTCTTGTATCTTTATCTGGTTTTGTTATTAGGATGATTTTGGATTCATAGAATGAGTTATGGAGCGTTCCCTCCTCTTCAGTTTTTTGGAAGAGTTTGAGCAGAATTGGTATTAATTCTACTTGAATTGTTTGGTAGAACTCACTTTTGAAGCCATTTGGTCCTGTGCTTTTCTTTTTTGGGAGGTTTTTGATGGCTGATTCAAGCTCTTTACTTGTAATTGATCTGTTGAGATCTTCTGTCTCAACAGTCAGTGTAAGCTGTTTGTGTTTTTCTAGGAATTTGTTCATTTCATCTAGGTTGTCTAAGTTGTTGTCAGAGAGTTGTCCATAGTATCCTCTTATGATCCTTTTTATTTCAGTGGGATCAGTACTAATATCCCCTCTCTCATTTCTGATTTTATTTATTTGTATCCTCTCTCTTTTTTTGTCAATCTGGCTTTTGGTCTGCCAATTTTACTGACCTTCTTAAAGAACAAACTTTGGATTTTGCTAATGCTTTCTGGTTCTTTTATTAATTCTTTATTTCATTTATTTCTGCTCTAATCTTTTTTTTTTTCCTTGCATGCTTGCTTTGGGTCTAGTTTGCTTTTCTTTTTCTGAGTCTTCCAAGTATGCAGTTAGGTCTTCGATTTTAGTTCTTTCTTCATTTTTAATGTAAGCATTTAGACTATAAATTTCACTCTGAACACTGCCTTTCTTCTGTCCCATAACTTTTGATGTGTTGTGTTCTCATTTTTATTTGTCTCAAGATATTTACTGATTTTCCTTGTGATTTTTTCTTCGACCCATTGATTAAGATTGTAGTGTTTAACTGCCATTTATTTCTGGATCTTCCAGTTCTCTGCTTGTTACTGATATCCAGCTTCATTTCATTGTAGTCAGAGAAGGTGCTTCGCATAATTTCAATCTTTTTACATTTATTAGGACTTGTTTTGTGACCCAAAACATATCCTGGAGAACAATCCCTGAGCACTTGAGAAGGATGTATATCTTGCTGTTTTGGGGGTGCATTGTTCTATATATGTCTATTAGATCTAGTTCATTTACCATATTATTTAAGTTCTCTGTTTCCTTCTTGATCTTCTGTCTAGATGTTCTATCTATTGATGAGAGTGGTATCTTGATGTCTTCAACTCTGACTGTAGAGGTGTTTATTCCTCCCTTCAGTTTTGCCAGTGTTTACCTCATGTATTTTGGGGCACCATGATTGGGTGCATAAGTATTTGAGATTGTTAAATTTTCTTGATGGATTCGCCTTTTTATTAATACATAGTATTCTTCTTTTTCTCTTGTAACAACTTTGGACTTAAAGTCTATTTTGTCCAATATTACTATTATTACCCCAGCTTTCTTTTGGTTATAATTTGCATGGATTGTCTTTTTCCATCATTTTACTTTCAACCTATTTGTGTCATTGTGTGTAAGGTGAGTCTCTTGTAAACATATGATTGGATCTTGCTTCTTTATCCATTCTGCCAGTCTCTGACTTTTTTTTTGATTGGAGAGTTTAATCCATTAACATTCAAGGTCTTTACCTTAAAGGCAGTAGTTCAACCATCTTGGCCTTGGTTTTTATATATCATATCTTTTTGCCTCTCTCTTTTCATTTATTGTAACCTCCTTTTTTGTATAGATGATCTTTTGTGATATATCTGATAACTTTCTCATTTCTTTTTCTGTATATTTTTATAATACTTTCTTTGTCATTACCCTGGGGTTTATATTACACAACCTTAGTCTATAACCAATAATTTGAAAAGATACCAACTTAACTTCAATAGCATGCGTGTTCTCTACTACAATATTCCTCTGTGTCTCTTCTTTGTGTTGTTTTTGACCCACATTACTTATTTATATTTTGCATGTCCATTATCAGAGAATATGAATATTTCTTCTTCAATTGTATTCTACCTCTTGGAGGAATTAAAAGAGTAGAGTTATATATTGAGGATACAGTATTAATGGGTTTTCACTTACACATTTATTTATATTTACTGAAGATCTTCCTTTCTTCACACTGTCTTTTCCATTTAACCTGAAGAATTCCCTTTGGCAATTTTTGTAAGGCAGGTCTTTTGATGACAAACTCTCTGTTTATCTGTGAATGTTTTAAACTCTCCCTCATTTTTGAAGGACAGTTTTGTCAGATTAAGAATTTTGGGCTGGCATTTTTTTTTCTTTCAGTACCTTAAATGTATCATACCACTGCCTTCTGACCTCCATGGTTTATGATGATAAATCGGCACCTATTGAGGATCCCTTGTATGTGACAAATAGCTTTTCTCTTGCTGCTTTCCAAATTCTCTTTAACTTTGGCATTTGACATTCTGTTTCTCGGAGTAGGTCTATTTGGCTTATCCTGTTTGGAGTATGTTGCGCTTCTTGGACATGTATAATTATGTCTTTAAGTGTGAGAAATTTTTTTACATCAGTTTTCTTTCTGTCCCTTTTCTCTTCTCTTTTCCTTCTGGAAGTCCCATGATGCATATGCTGGTACGTGTCTTGCTGTACTCAGGTCCCTCAAACACTGCTCAGTTTTTTCTATTCTCTATCTGTTCTTCTGACTCTATGATTTCAATTGCCCTGTCTTCTAGTGCGCTGGATCTTTTTTCAGTCTGTCATGCCTGCTTTTGTATGCCTCTAGTGTATTTTTAAATCTCCATTACTGTGCCTTTCATCCCCATAATTTGTTTCTTTTTTTTTTTAGTTTATTTTTAAAGAAGGTTTAGATTACATAAATGATACATCGAAAACATAGGGGGGATTCCTATATACCCCACCCACTCCCTCTCCCACATTTTTCTCTTTAACAACATCTTTGATTAGTGTGGTACATTTGTTATGATTAATGAACACATATTGAAGCATTGCTACTAACCATTGTTAATCGTTTACATTAACAGTGCAAACTATTGCACATTTTTATAGATTTTGACAAAATGTATAATGGCCTGTATCTGTCATTGCAATGTCATTCAGAACGAATTCCAGTGTCCCAAAATGTCCCATGTTACACCTGTTCTTCCTTCTCCTTCCCCTCAGAACCTCTGGTGGCCACTGCCTTTATGTCAATGTTACAAGGTCTTCCATTGTTAGAATAATAATAAGTCTACTTTAGTCCATAGTTCCATTCCCCCCTTATGTTTGTTCATTCTGCAGTCTTGAGGATTTTAGGATGGTGATGCCCACTGTTTGTGATTGAGAGGGGGCTTAGATCCCATGGGGCAGATGGATGGAACTGTCTTGCTTGCAGTTGTAGATACTCTGATTTTTAATGGGTATAATGCTCAAATAAAAGGGGAAGAAGAGCCATGTGTAGAAAAATTATAAATGAGTCTACCTCTGTTACATTGGAGAACATATATTCCAAGGTAAGGCCCACTGACAGGGGGCCGAATTCCTGAGATTGTCTGCCTGCCTATAGTGTCTAAATGTCTCTAGAGCCCCCAGGAGCACCCCTGCTTGAGGCACAGTTTACTGTGGCATTCAGTGAGATCCTCCTGAGACATGCATAAGCGTAACCTCTGCATTGACCTCCCAACTCATGTGGAAATCTCTTAGCCATAAAAACTCATTTGTATTTAATATTTTCCCCTTTTGGTCAAGGTCTTTTTCCAAATGCATCACTAGTTGGTGCTTGTTAATAAACCCTCAGTGCCAGGCAGCCCCATCCCTGGGAGTCATGTCCCACACGGGGGGTAAGGTAGTGAGTTTATATTCTGAGTTTGCCTCGAGAGAGGCCACATTTGAGCAACATGGAGGCTTTCAGGAGGTAACTCTTAGGCAATATATAATACTAAGCTAAGTTTCAATTTCACAAAAACGAGGTTCATAAGTACAAGCATCAATATTAAGGGCCTGGTGTATTGGTGTGTCCTCTTTCACTAAGCACTGCCTATGTACTCTAGGGATTCTTGCT
This sequence comes from Cabassous unicinctus, assembly GCA_029593785.1. Taxonomy (NCBI): domain Eukaryota; kingdom Metazoa; phylum Chordata; class Mammalia; order Cingulata; family Chlamyphoridae; genus Cabassous; species Cabassous unicinctus. Next base: position 23,952 of record JAQZBX010011665.1, on the reverse strand, counting down.
GCTCAATTAGAAAATGTAACAGGACTTCCCAGGATGGGAATTCAATTTTCTTTCGGTTATTTTGCATGTCTCCACCCACTGAGACAATACCCCATGACCACTTGAATATATTCTTATTCCATAAAGGCATGCACAGGTGCACCCCTCCCCACACATCCCCCATCACTGACATCCTGCACCAGTGGTCCTCCTCTGCCACAGTCTGCAATCCCAAACCTCCCCAAAACAACCTCCTTTCTGTAATCCAAAACCTCCCCAAAAACAAAGCCCAAAAAAAAAAATAAACGAATAAAAATAATTTAAAAATAAAATAATGATAAAAAACAAAATAAAAAATTGGAAAAAAAGTTTTTCATTGTGTCTTTCATCACCATAACATATGTTATCTTTTATGTACAGTGATAATTTCTTCTGTATGTTCCCCCAGTCTCTTATTTTTTGGCTTAATTTTGAAAGAAGCTTTAGGTTAATAGCAAAGTCACATAGCAAATATAAAGTAGACCCCTATACCACAACCCCTCCCCTTCTAACATTTTCCAGTATTGTTAACATCTTACATGACTATGGTATATTTGTTACAATTGATGAACGAATATTGAATCATTGCTACTAACCATGGTCAATGGTTTACATTATGGATTACATTTTGTACTGTACACTTTTATAGGTTTTCACAAAAGTTATCTTGGCCAGTATCTGTCAATGCTAGATCATGCAGAACAATTCCAGTACCCTAAAAATGCCCTATGTTCCATCTGTTCTATTCTTCCCTCCCCTCCCCTCCGAACCTATGATAACCATTAAGTTTCAGTTTTTGAAGAATAAGGTTCAGAGTTACATGTATTAATATTGAGGGCTTGATGTATTGGTCTGTTTTGTTTTATTAGGTGCTACCTATGTTCTCAAGAGATTCTTGCCCCTCTAATTGAGAATATAGCAGTACTCCTCAGGATGGGAGTTTAATATTTTCTTGTTTATTGTGTGGATCTCCACCCACTGAGATAACACACTATAACAAGATGAACATTGTCATATTCCTTAGAAGCATGCCCCAGGCGCACCCCATCCCACATATCCCCCTACCTCGACGCCCTACACCAGTAAACCTCCCCTGCCATATTTGCCAAAAGACCATTCCCATCGTTGTAGTTTAAATACATACCTACAAATCCCCAGAGTTCACCTGTTCCTTCCTCCAGCTCTCTCCCCAGTTCCAATGATAGGCCAACCCAACCCCCTCACCCTACTCCCCCTCACATTCCGGCACCATCGACCCCCCTCACATCCCTACACCAACATCACTCCCTTCCATTGCCCATTGACCCCTTTCCACCTTATCGTATGTTTTGCCCATATTGAGCTTTGGCTCACCACACTTTACTCCATTCCTGTCTCCTGATAACCTATCTTCCAGACTGTAGCTTGGTGAGTCTGCTCAATTTTCTCAAGTCATATCAGTGAAGTATGTAATATTTGTCCTTCAGTGACTGATTTCACTCAACATTCATTCATGTTGTCCCATGTGTTAATACTGCTTTCCTTCTTACAGCTGAGTAATACCCCATTGTATGTATATACCACAATTTCCTTATGTATTCATTTGTTGATGGTCACTTGGGTTGCTTCCAACTTTTGGCAATAGAGAATAATGCTGCTACGAACATTTGTGTGCATATATCTTTTCTTGTCCCTGCTTTCAATTCTTCTGATATATACCCAGTGGTGGGATTGCTGGATCATGTGGTGGTTCTATACTTTGCTTCCTGAGGAACCGCCAAGCTGTCTTCTACAATGTCTGCACCATTCTACATTCCTACTAGCAGTGGATGAGTGTTCCCTCTCCTCTACATCCTCTCCAACACTTGTAGCTCTCTTTTTTTAAGAGCTCCCAGTCTAATAGGTGCAAGATGATATCTCATTGTAGTTTTGATTTGCATTTCCCTAATAGCTAGTAATGTTGAGCATCTTTTCATGTGCTTTTTAGCCATTTGTATTTCTTCTTAGTAAAAGTGTTCAAATCTCTTGCCCATTTTTTAAATGGGTTGTTTGTCTTTTTGTTTTAGAGATGTAGTATTTCTTTATATATGCTAGTTATTAGGCCATTATTGGATAAATTGGTACCAAATATTTTCTCCCATTGAGTAGGCTGCCTTTTCACTTTCTTGAAAAACTCCTTTGAAGTGCAAAAGTTTTTCATTTTGAGTAGGTCCCATTTATCTGTTTTTTCTTTCATTGCACTTTGGGTGTAAAATTTATGAAACCGTTTTCTACTACAAGTACTCATAGATGCTTCCCTACATTATCTTATTGGGACTTCATTGCCTTGGCTTTTATATTCAGATGTTTGATCTATCTTGAGTTAATTTTTGCATAGAGTGTGAGATAGTGATCTTCTCTCATGCTTTTGGATATGGATAGCCAGTTCTACAAGCAACATCTGTTGAAGAGGCCATTCTGTCCTAGTTGAGTGGGTTTGTTAGCCTTGTTGAATATCTGTTCACCATATATGCGAGGATCTATAACAGAACCCTCAGTTCAATTCCATTGGTCAGTATCTGTTGGTCAGTATGTCTATCCTTGTGCCAATTCCGTGCAGTTTTAACCATTGTTGCTGTGTAGTATGCTTTAAAGTCCAGTAGCGTGATTCTTCCAATTTCATTTTTCTTTTCAATATGTTTTTTACTATTCTGGGCCCCTTGCCCTCCCAAATAAATTTCATAATAAGTTTTTCCAGTTCAATAAAAAATGTTTGTATAATTTTTATTGGGATTGAGTTAAATCTGTAAATCAATTTGGTTAGGACAGACATCTAATGATGTTTAGTCTTCTGATCCTTGAACATGGAATATTCTTCCTTTTATTTAGGTTTTCTTTGATTTCTTTTAAAAATGTTGTGAATTTTCTGTGTACAAGTCCTTTACATCTTTAGTCAAATTCATTCCTAGATATTTGATTCTTTTAGTTGCTGTTGTAAATGGCATTTTTCCCTTGATTTCCTCCTCAGATTGCTCATTATTGATTATTATATAGAAATGATACTGATTTTTACACATTGATCTTCTATCCTGCCACTTTAATGAACTCATTTTTGAGCTCTAGAAACTTTGTTGTAGTTTTTCAGGGCTTTCAATGTCTAGGATCAGGTTATCTGCAAATAGTGAGATTTTTACTTTTCCTTTCCAATTTGGATGACTCTCATTTCTTTCTCTTGGCTAAGTGCTTGAGCAAGTATTTCTAATACAGTGTTAAATAAGGGCAGTGACAGTGGGCATCCTTGTCTTTTTCCAGATCTGAGAAGGAAAGACTTTAGCAATTTTCCATTGTATATGATGTTAACTGTGTGTTTTTCATATATACCCTTTATCATGTTGAGGAAGTTACTTTCTATTCCTATCTTTTGAAGTGTTTTTCTCAAGAAAGGATGCTGTATTGTGTCAAATCCTTTTTCTGTGTCAATAGATATGCTCATATGATGTTTTGTCTTTCAAACTGTTAATGTGGTGTATGACATTGATTTTCTTATGTTGAACCATCCTTGCATACCAGGGATAAAACCCACTTGATCATGGTGTATAATTCATTTGATGTGTTGTTGGATACAATTAGCAAGTATTTTTTTGAGGATTTTATCATCCAGATTCTTTAGGGAGATTGGTCTGTAGTTTTCTTTTGCCGTCTTTATGGGGCTTTTTTATTAGGGTGATGTTGGCATCATAGAATGAGTTAGGCAGTATTCCCTCTACTTCTATTTTCTGGAAGATTTTAAGCAGGATTGATGTTAGTTCTTTCTGGAATGCTTGGTAGAATTCACCTGTGAAGCCATCTGGTCCTGGGCTCTTCTTAGTTGGGTGGTTTTTGATGACTGATTCTATCTCGTTACTTGTGATTGGTCTGTTGAGTTCATCAGTTTCTTCTTTTGTCAACGTAGGCTGCTTGTGTATTTCTAGAAATTTCTTCATTTCATCTAAGTTATCCATCTTATTGGCATACAATTTTGCAAAGTATCCTCTTATGATACTCTTTATATCTGTGGGATCAGTGTTGATATCCCCTCTCTCATTTTTCATTCTATGTATTTCCATCTTCTCTCTTTTTTTCTTTGTTAGTCTAGCTAAAGATTTGTCAGTTTTATTAATTTTCTCAAAGAACCAGCTTTTCTTTTTGTTAATTTTTTCTAGTGATTTTTTTTATCTCAATTTCATCTTGTTTTGCTCTAATCTTTGTTATTTCCTTCTTACTGCTTGCTTTGGGATTAGTTTGTTGTTCCTTTTCTAGTTTCTCCAGGTGTGCAATTAGGTCTTCGATTTTAGCTCTTTCTTCTTTTTTAATATAAGCATTTATGTCCATAAATTTCCATCTCAACTGCTTTTGCTGCATCCCATAGTTTTTGTATGTTGTGTTCTCATTTTCACTCATTTCTTGAAATGAGTAGTTACTGATTTCTTTTGCAATTTCCTTCTTGACCCACTGATTATCAAAGAGGGTATTGTTAAACTTCCATGTTTGTGCCTATTTTCACTGCCCCTTAGTAATTTCCACCTTCATTCCATTGTGGTCTGAGAAATTACTTTGTATAATTGTGATCATTCTGAATTTGTTGATACTTGTTCTGTCACCTACCATGTGCTCTATCCTGGAGAATGATCCATGTGCACTTGAGAAGAATGTATAGCCTGCTGTATTTAGGTGTAATATTCTGTACATGTCTATTAGGTCTAGACCCCCAATGTATTATTTAAGGTGTCTGTTTCTTTACTGACCCTCTGTCGAGATGTTCTCGTTAATGGTGATAATGGTGTATTAAAGTTCCCACTATAATTGCAGAGGCGTCTATGTCTCCCCTTAGTTTTTCCAATGTTTTTCTCATGTATTTTGGGATACCCTGGTTAGGTGCATAAATGTTTATGATTACTCTTTCCTCTCGATAGATTACCCCTTTTAGTAATATATAGTGTCCTCCTTTGTCTCTTACAATAGTTTTGCATTTAAAATCTATTTTTCCAATATTTCTATAGCTACTTTCACCCTTTCTGTTTATTGTTTGCATGTAAAATAGTTTTCCAACCATTCACTTGCAACCTCTTTGCATCCCAGGGTTTAAGGTGAGTTTCTTGTAGACAGCACATAGATGGGTCATATTTCCTTATCCATTCTGCCAGTCTGTGTCTCTTGATTGGAGAGTTTAATCCATTAACATTCAGTGTTATTACTGTTAAGGCGGTACTTATATTAGCCATTTTGTCTTGAGGTTTGTATATGTCATATTTTGTTTTTATTTCTCTTTTTATCTCTTTAGTTATTCTTACTATTTTCCTTTCCATGCACTCCTCCAACCCTCTCTCTCCTGTTTTTGTCTTTCAATCTGCAGAACTCCCTTTAGTATTTCTTGAAGGGCAGGTTTCTTGTTGATAAACTCTCTTAATTTCTGTTTATCTGTGAATATTTTCAACTCTCCCTCATTTTTGAATGCCAGCTTTGCTAGATACAGATTCTTGCCTGGCAGATTTTTTTTTCTTTTAGCACCTTAACTATGTCATACCACTACCTTCTTGCCTCCATGGTTTCAGATGAGAACTCAGTGCTTACTTATTGAGCTTCCCTTGTGTATGTTCTCTCTCTTTTTTTCTTCCTCCTTTCAGTATTCTCTGTCATGAGTGTTTGAGAATTTGTGAAGTATATGTCTAGGGGTAGGCCTCTTAGGATTTTATTCTGTTTGGAATGTGCTACACTTCCTGAACATGTACATCCATATCCTTCAAAAGACTTGGGAAATTTTCAGCCATTATTTCCTCCAACACTCCTTCTGCCCACTTTCCTTACTCTTCTTCCTCTGGGATGCCTGTAATGCGTATGTTTGTGCATTTCATGTTGTTATTCAATTCCCTGAGTCCCTGCTGAGTTTTTTTTCTATTTTTTTATCTATCTGTTCTATCTGTGTGATTTTAGATATATTATCTTCAAAGTCACTAACTCTTTCCTCTGCCTTTTCAAATCTGCTGTCATGTCCTTCTACTATATTTTTGATTTCTTATATTGCATCATTCATCACCATCAGATCTGTTATCTTTTTTTGTATGTTTAAAATTTCTTCTGTATGTTCCCCCAGTGTCTTCTTAATATCCTTTCTCTCTTCCTTTACTTCATTAAGTTGATTCATGATATTTATTTGGACATCCTTGATTAACTGCTACACATTCTGCATCTCCTCCTGTTTTTTTAGTTTGTTCATTACACTGGGCCCTGTCTTCCTGTATCTTAATATGGCTTATAATTTTTTGTTGGTGTCTAGGCATCTGTTTATCTTGATGGGCTTATTCAGAAAGAAAAGGAATACGGAAACTAAGGAGAAAAAGAAAACGAAAAGGAAATAAAGAATATACAAAAAACAACCCAATAAAAACAGGCTTTTCTCTTAGGCCACTAGGAACCTTCTCAGGGTGCCAGTGCTTATCATTCAATCACCCTGTAGCCCACCCTCCACAGGTAAGGTACCTGATTTTAGAGACGAAAATAAAGGATAAAAAAAAATAAAAAATGAAAAAAATTTTAAAAATTAAATAAAAAATGAAAAAAAAAAAAGAAATAACAGATCAAAAAATTTGAAAATCTTGATTTATAAATTCACTGTCACAACATGCTGGCTGGATGCCTGACAACCTGCTGGATCACTCTCTGGAACCCTTCCCTTATGTAATACTGGGGACCTAGTAGATATTAGGAAGGTGTCAATACGCTGAGCCACACCAACTCTACAATTTCAGTAGGCTTCTGAAAGTTTATCAGAACTTTCTCTGTCTCTCCCTTCCCTCTATCCCCTCAGGTGAGTTGGACTAACACTTTACTGGCTATCTCTCCTGGCATCCTTCTCTCCAAGGCTGTTAGGCTCCTG
>JAQZBX010011665.1:0-16963 GCA_029593785.1 Cabassous unicinctus | reverse complement strand
TGGGTGCCTGTCCCACACTTATTTGCCCTTCAGCTCCCTGATGGATGGTCACTTGCAACCTCTACTTGCTGGGTTGGCTACATCTGAGATTCAGAGTGGGCTCAACTGGCCAAACTCACTGAAGAGAAACCACTCTCCGCCCTCCTCCAGACCCCTATTGCTCCCAGTGAGGAGTACCATTTTTCTCCTCAGTTGGCTGCAGTGAGCCAGGGATTTTACCAAGGCTATTTGCCTTGAGGGTGGAGGGTATGTACAGTTCCCAGCCACAGGGGCAAGTAATTCACCATTTTTGTTTATCTGCTTTGTCTTTCTGTCCTTCTTCCTCCTGGATGATCCGCAGCACTCTCCTGGTCTGCAGATCCCCAAAGAATCTCCCTCGGATATCTTTCTGCCCTTCTGTTGTTTTTATGAGAGAGTTGGCCCTGCCTATCTACTCTGATGCCATCCACCTGGAAGCTTGTTATGTTTCTTTTTAATTCTTATTTTTGCTCATATATTCTCTTCTTTTTAAAAAGTAATTTTATTGAGATATATTCACATACCATACAATTATTCCAGAGTATACATTCAGTGGCTTTTGGTATAAAGACAGAATTGTGCATTTATCACTGGTATCTATGTTAGAGCATTTTCATTACTCCAAAAAGAACCTTCTCACCCCTTAGCAGTCACCTCTCAATCCCTCTATCCTTCCCCTGCCATATATATCCGCTAATCTAATTCCATCTCTGTAATTTTATTTATATTTACAATTTATATAAATGGAATCAAACAATGTGCAGTACTTTGTGTCTGGTTTCTGTCAGGGTAATTCTGTCTTTTTTTTTTTTAACAATTGATGAAAAAAAATTCATATATTTCTATTTACTGCAGTCCATAGTTTGTTTTAGGTGCATTTTAGCTCATATACCACCCTATTTTTAACATCTTGTAATATTAACATATATTCTGGGTTCATGGAAGAACATTCTTACATTTGTACTATTAACCACAGTCATCATCTGCAGCAGGGTTCACAATGCTATAAAATTCCATGTTTCTTTTAGCTTTTCTTCTAGTGATATACACAGCCCTAAACTCTCCCTTTCAACCACAATCATACCCCCATATTGGTGCTGCTGATTACATTCACTCTATTGTGCTTTCATCACTTCTATCCAATTCCAAACATTTATAATCAACCTTATTACAAATTTTGCACAAATTAAGCCTTTGGACAAAGTCTATTCAAGTCTTTTGCCCATTTTTAATTGGGTTATTTGTCTTTTCATCATTTCATCATTTATATTAAACTCTTATCAGATATGTGGTTTCCAAATATTTTCTCCCATTGAGTAGGCTGCCTTTTCGCCTTCATGAGAAAGTCCTAAAAATACGGAATGCTTCATGAATTTGTGTGTCATCCATGCACCAGGGCCATGCTAATCTTCTCTGTATAGTTTTAATTTTAGTATATGTGCTATTGAAGCAAGCACCACTTTCAATTCTTCTTCTTATCCTTTAGCTCTATAACCATCATTAGTTTCTTCCTATTCATATTTTCCTTCATCTTCTTGAGTTGATTTAGGATATTTGCTTGAATATCTTTGATTAGTTATTCCAAAGCCTTTGTCTCCTCTGAAGTTTTAATTTATTCCCTTGACTTAGCCATATCTTCCTATTTCTTAGTATGGCTTGTAATTTTTTGCTGGTATCTGGACATCTGATTATTTTGATATGCTGATATGCTAACTCTGAAGGTAGTTTCTCCTTCTTACCGAGGGTTTTATTGTAGATTGGCTATGTGTTAAGGCTCTTCTTTGACATTTGGTCCAACTTAAACTGAACCTGTAGAGTAGCCCAGGTTTAACTGTTCAGATTTTCTCCTGATTCTTGCCATTGACATGCAGTACAACCTCTAAGATTACCCGTTTATGTGCAGTTGTCTCACCTCCAGGACAAAACTTTTTTTCCTCCTGTAATCCTGATCTGTTTTGGTTGTTTTTATGCAGAATTTTCTCCCCAACTCTTGTGATTTGTTTAACTTCTCTTGCTCACTCAGTACCCCCTTTTTCTTATACTTTTCAGGTCTGAGACCTGCCCTGCTTTACAGCAGTTCAGTTTTCCCCTTTTGTGACTCTGTGAGGCTTTTCTGCCTCTGGTTACTACCCTGTTAGTTTATCCTACCCCAGGGAGCCCGATGAGTTCAGTGTTTAAAAGGTCCATTCTTCGTTTAGGTGATCCAGCAATTAGAGGCTGAGTTGAGTGTGTGTATCTTTTGCCAACAGTTCTACCAAGGTCTCTTTTATTCTCTGGAGGCCCTTTTGTATGCAAGCACTTGACAGCTGCTTGTGGTCCATCCTGAGTCTTGAGTGGCTTTATGGTCTGAGTCCACAGCAGAACATCTCCTGGCCATGCTGTCTCTGTGTGACTCTTAAGCTGTGTGGGACCATTTGACAGGGAGGGGTCCAGACTGGCAGGTCCAGGTCATAGATCTCCTACCTTTGTTTTTGTTCTTTTTGTTGTTGTTATTTTTTCTTCTTTTTCTTTGATTCAGCATTTGTAGAGTCCTTTTCTAGTCTCTATCATCATCCAGAGTTCCAGACAAGTAGGATTTGTCCTTTTATTAGTTGTTTCTGAGGGGAGACTTTTCTAGATGTCTTATGCCACATGTTGATAACATCACTGAACCAATTTTGTTTGACTTTTTCTACTAGGTAATGCTGTCTCTCACTATAGTTAGCTATATAAAAATGATGTAAAATAATTAATACACGGAGGAGAACACACCTTTCAAGAAATTAAGAAGTTATAAGGCTCATCTTAGAGGGACAAAGCCTTTCTAAATAAAAAACAAATAGAAATTTTTAAACTCTGTTAAATGTACTTTTACTTCCTTTAAATGTATGTAATAATTTGAGGAAAGATACCATATCTGGAAATTACTGTTTAGTAATTATAATTTGGAATTGGTATAGCAATTTTTGGCAAAAACTCTTTTCCTATGAAGCATATTCCTTTTGTAGAATATGATTAAAACCATTGCTTAAAATGTAGATACTAGATCATAATTTAGCCCATGGTCTTTTTTCCTAGTTATGCATTTGATTTGAAACACTTCATAGGATCTATAGTATATTAGAATTCTTACTTAATCTAGAATTTTTAAATGGCATTATATCAAATGGCTACAGGAAAATTGCTTTTTGAACTTGTCATCTGTAATTCACTATTATCTTGTGAGTTACAGTAGCACATTGTATATATTAAATATCTTTATAGATATTTTGCATTGTAATTGATGCTTGAGGATTTTTAAAATCTAATAAATAACACATTTTTAAATGTTTGTTTTGTTTGTTTAATTTTACAGGTGGCTACAGTCAACGCCTTCCTAATGCAAGTGCTCTGGGGAAAATTTTCACTGCTTTACCTCTTGGTAACCCCATTTATCAGATGTTGGAATTAAAATTAGCCATGTACATTGATTTCCCCTCACATATGAATCCTGGAATTCTGATTACCTGTGCAGATGATATCGAACTTTATAGTGTTGGAGAATCTGAGTTTATTAGGTTTGACAAACCTGGTTTTACTGCCTTGGCTCATCCTTCTAGTTTGACTGTAGGAACTACACATGGAGTATTTGTCTTAGAACCTTTTAATTCTCCAGAATATAGAGCTCTTGAATACAGGTGTTGCCATCGTTTCCTTCATAAGCCCAGTATAGAAAATATGCATCAATTTGATGCTGTGTATAGAGGTGGAAATTTTCCTCAACGGAGCTTTGCTGGAGGTGACACTCCCTCTCTTAAATCAGACAATGAATTTGTCTACACAGACAGCCTATTTTACATAGATTATAAATCAGCAAAAATGTTACTTGCTTTTTATGAAAATATTGGCACACTCAACTGTGAAATAGATGCATATGGAGACTTTCTGCAGGCTTTGGGACCTGGAGCAACCATGGAGTATACCAGAAACACATCAAATGTCACTCAAGAAGAGTCAGAATTGGTAGATATAAGACAGAGAATATTTCATCTTCTTAAAGGAACATCACTAAATGTTGTTGTTCTTAATAACTCCAAATTTTATCACATTGGAACAGTAGAAGAATATTTGTTTCATTTGTCTTCAGATAGCAATTTGAAATCAGAGCTTGGCTTACAGTCCATAGCTTTTAGCATCTCTCCAACATTACCAGAATGCTTTGGTAAAACATCCTGTGTCATTCAAAGTATACTAGATTCAAGATGTTCTGTGGCACCTGGCTCAGTTGTGGAATACTCCAGATTGGGGCCTGATGTTTCAGTTGGGGAGAACTGCATTATCAGTGGTTCTTATATTGTATCAAAAGCCATCCTGCCTGCATATTCTTTTGTGTGTTCCTTAAGTTTAAAGATGAATGGACATTTAAAATATTCAACTGTGGCATTTGGAATACAGGACAACTTGAAAAAGAATGTTAAAACATTGTCAGATGTAAAGTTACTTCAATTCTTTGGAGTCTGTTTCTTGTCATGTTTAGATATTTGGAATCTTAAAGTTACAGAGGAACTTTTCTCTGGAAATAAGACATATTTGAGTTTGTGGACTGCTCGCATTTTCCCAGTTTGTTCTTCTTTGAGTGATTCAGTTACAACATCTCTAAAAATGTTAAATGCTATAAAGAACAAGTCATCATTCAGCTTGAATTCCTATCAGCTATTGTCCATTGAAGAAATGCTTATCTACAAAGATGTAGAAGACATGATAACTTACAGAGAGAGAATTTTTCTAGAAATTAAAGAAAAAGCAATCTGATTTAGAGACATCTTCAATATTGTATACTTTGCCTTCTTTTAATTGAACAAGTTTACAAATACAGGATTTTCTGTTGACTTTTTTGCTTGTTTCACAGAAATGAACTAATGAAAACTGTATTAACATTGTTATTGTAGCATAACATTAACCCCAAAATACAGATAAACTTTTTTTTTGATGAAAGAATTACTACTGCAAGACTATAAGTTAGAAAGGGCATGATGTTTTTTTTGTGCATTTTCACCACTATTATAAATTTCCTTTAAATAAGGTTGGATTTGTGGAGCATTGTTTTGTTCACATAATCCCATAATAGTTTCAAATGTAATTTTCTAAAGAGCCTTAGAGTTTTTCCATCTTCTTTTGGACTTTGGTTCTAGTAATGTTCTAAGTGTTTATTGACAGCTCTTTCCTCAAATGTAATCATATTTAGATGAACTAATAAAAATGACATAGGGTCTTAGCTGACAAATTCAGATTAAATCAATGCTTAATTATCTGATTATTTAAATTGATAAATAACTAGATACAACCAGTTCTGAATTGATGATAAAAATCTGTAGCTTTCATGACACAAACAGACATCTGCACACCAATATTCATAGCGGCATTATTCACAATTGTCAAAAGTTGGAAACAACCCAGGTGTCCATCACCTGATGAATGGATAGACAACCTGTGGTGTATTCACACTATGGAATATTATGCAGCTTTAAGAAATGAAATTATAAAGCATATGACAACATGGATGAACCTTGAGGACATTATATTGAGCGAAGCAAGCCAGACACAAAAGGACAAATAATGTATGATTGTGTTACTATGAACCAAATATATTGTGTAACATATTGTATGATTCAAAAAAAAAATTTATATATATACAATACATTTAAATGAGAAATGTATGTTTTTATTCAACTGTGTTTTATTTATATTTTCACTTACTAAATGTACAAAAGTTAAAAAATCTGTAGCTCTCAATTATCTATTGTCTTATCAAAATGAAATGAAAAGGATGTGCATGTGATTTTGTGCTTATAAACTTGATAATATTTTTGTATATCTTATTAATTTTCCATAATGTTCCATTCTATAGGAAAATACATACACAGAAATCCATTATCTTCATGAGGAAGATGGTAGGAATAATTGAGATTCACTGATTATCATGTAACTTCATTTTGGTCATTACTTTAATCTTCTCCAAATAATCCCTTTAACGGAACTTTTAAATTGCCAGATGGACAGATTTTACTTTGCATCCATATTTTCTGCACAAGCCCTGGTTGAAAACCAGTAACTGGCCAATGGTAGGTAACAGGAGGGAGGCAGAAGAATAGAAAGACTTAAATAATACACAGACCACAAACAGGTTCAGGAAAATAAAAATTGGTTGGAATTCCAAGTTATGTGCTCCTGATTTGGTATAAACATGTATAGGAAACGTCCTCATATCAAAGTCCAATAATTAATTAGAGACAGAAAAAGATGTGTCAGTTTTGTGTTTTATATTAAGAGGAATATATTGAAATAAGAACTGATCTGTGCTGCTTTAATTTATAGATTAGCATGTCAATATGAAAATGGGTAAACCAGAAGTGACTTGTCTGTGACCCTCAATTATGTTATTTATGTATTTTTTTTCCCATTTTCTGGGTTCTTCCCAAAGAAAATAAAAAGGTTTGGTAGTTATTGTTTAACATTTATTGATCACCTATTTGAAGAGCTTTCAGAGGATGCCATGTGTTTGTCATTCATTAAATGTACGATATATTATTTTACCTAAAATGCCTTCAAGTATAAGATTCACCATTATTTTATGTTCCACTAAGAAAGAAAAAGCACTATCCCTGCATCCTTCAAGTCCTTGATGGTGACACCAGTCTCTGCAACCCCTCCAGGAATGCAGTGTTGCTTTTTATTTACTATTTTGTTAGATAGTTCTAATGGCTTCCACTTGGCCTTTCCTACCATAATAGCCCCCACTCCACAAGTCAGAGAACCAGTGTGGGGATTCTGTCAGTTACTGAGTATGTCTGTTCCAATTATGCATTCTGGAACTGGGAAATAATCACAGAATGGGTTTAGGGAACCTCTGAACCCATTGTGAAACAGACCTGAGCTAAAACTCCATTGATCATCTGACCTCCATAAACCATTACTTTGGTTGACCACAGTATCATTTTTGGATCTCCTAGAATTAATGTCACTTAAGTTTTTTGATCATTTCCTTTTCCCCAATGCACATTTACCCTGGTAAAATCTCATAGGTCTCTTTGGGGAGTTGTAAATTTTTTGACAGTGTAGCAGGGTCTTTCCCCACACCTTCCCTTCAATTCACTTCCTTTATGTAGTGCTTAAGTTGGGAATTTGAAGCCTTGATCTCATCACTGTTTTTACAACAGTGTCCAGCATATTTAGGAACAACCAGCCAGAAAAACTGTTAAGTGTCAAGAGCACTGTCACTCAGAACTTTACTTCTTGTAAGCATTTGAGTAGCTCTATCCAGTGGTGATATTTTGTGTTATTTGTATTGCCAACTCTTGCCATGGACTATCAGTGCCATATTGATTGTTGGAAATACAGTCATTAATGCATTTGAATCTAATCAGATTAGAGAACCAATTCCAAAAACCTCAGAGACAATTCAGAAATCTCATCCTTAAGATTTTTGTTTCTCAAGAACCACTCCTGCTACCAAAGCTGTATTAGTCAGCATTCTCTAGAGAAACAGAACTAAGATGATGAGATTTTTTTAAAGAATTATCTCATATGACTGTGGAGATGGGCAAGACGAATTCTTAGGGCAGGCTGCAAGCTGGGAACTCCAAAAATTCAGGTTTTTGATGAATTCCCCAGGAGAAGCTGGCTGGCTAGAGTAGAGATGGAAATTCTCTCTTCTGAATGCTGAAATCATCACATCTCCTATAAAGGCTTTCAACTGATTGGATAAATTTTAATAGCCTTGAAATGTTATCTGTCCCAAAGGATTTGGAACTGTCTTTTCCTTGAGTTGCATTTCTTGAATGGTACCACACATGCATGACCAGCAGTGCACCTAACTCAACCAAAGTGACAATAACAGACATAGCTATGACCAAGTTCACATATGAGCAGATAATAACACCTCCATGACAAATGGCTAAAAGCTATTGTAAAACACTATAAATTTTAAGATACATGCCCTTTTCAGAGATGTTAAAATGCGGAGGAAAAAAGTGAATTAGAATAAATTCTAGATGTAGCCTAGATGTTTTATTAAAAAGATGTAGGAAAAAATAAATGAAACCAAGTCACTCTTAAATTCCACTCCAGAGTGTAATATGCATTAAGATAGAAATAGTCTTTCTTAAGAAGTGACAGTTTTGTGACAATTATAAGCCATTTTATTTAGCCTCCCAATAAAAAATGTTTTTTATTTTTTTAATCTTATCAGAATTATATCAATTTAGACCTGCATGTATAACATTGAAATAAAAAATTTCTTGTTTTATAATTTTTATTTTATGAAATCACTACACTTAAACACTTTCAAGGTTTGTAAAGGACTACTATTGTTTGTAAGCAATTTTACTCCATAAATGTATTGATGAGTTATTGTTAACAGTGATCAAGAGACACATGGAAGAGAAGAAAGAAAGGTATGGAAACAAGAAGCTAGAAGTAATGAAATCTGAAAGAGAAGGGAAAGACCAGTAGATGCCACTGTGTTGCCTTGCCATGTGACAGAGGAGTTCAGGATCACTGGCAGCCAGTCTTCAGGAAGAAGACAGCTTAGATTAGATTTTAGAAGCTGATGCTGAAGACTTCCTGACTTTTAGAAAAATATCCATTCAGTTTGATCCCTGAGCTCCAGGATTCAATGAGGTGAGAAACAATGCTGTATGAATCTGCAGAAGTTTACAAGGCATTAAAATCAAGCTTCCTGATTCAAACTCAAAAATGCATTCATGAGAACTTCTGGAGTAAATGATGGAGTAGAGAGCTACAAGGCACTCCTCAAAAAATCAGCTGGTAGAGAGGCAGAAACTGAAACAATGATTCTGGGGCTCTAAAGGCAGGGAATCACTGTACAGTATCCAGATATGAGTGAGGCAGGGAAACTGAGAAACTGTGGCAAAGAAATTGTGAATGAATTGCTCTGCTGCCATGGCTGGTGCCCAACACTTACACTCAAGGCAAGGATCTCCGCAGTCATTATTTCAACACTGCCTGGTGGAGGCTGAAAAAAATACACTCCCTCCTTAGGTCTGCAGGTAACAAACCAGAGTGACATCCGCTGGGCAGGCCAGGAATATGCAACTTTGGAAAGCCAACAAAAAGGCTTTTTGTCATCATTCCAGACCCTCTCCTCAGAGCCCACTGGAACTGGTCTGTGCCCTTTTTGTGGTTCCCTGGCCCTGTTTTGATCAGTTAAACATGGGCCATTCTAAAGATCTAGAATAAGTTGTACCACATGTCAAAGAACAGCCTTAACACAAAGCCAATCAGCAATAATACCTTAGGCAAGAGAAAGAAACTAGCCATCAGAGTTAACTCATTATGATATTCAGATACCTAGACATCAGTAAAAAGTTACAAGTTATAATATGAAACAGAAAGATATGACCCAGTCAAAGGAAGATATTAAAAAAGTCACAGGAGAGACAGACAACTAGCAAGATGGTGGCAGAGTAAGAAGCTCCTAGAGTCAGCTTGTGTTACAGGGTAGTTGGTAATCACCCAGACCTATCTAAAGCACCTGTTTGGGGCCTCCAGGAGACCAGAAGCAACATCCTTGAAAGAACGGAAAGAGGAGACTGCCCATCTGCAAAGATTCATGAGTAGAGCACTCCACACAACAGAGACCAGTGCCTATTCTCCACTGACAGCACAAGCTGCCCTGGGAGCTATACTGTGGCTGGAATTGGAAGCTCCACTTCCCAAAAACAGGGGAGGAAAAGACAATTGGGCACCAACTTCTACTGATTGGTAAATTCAGCGAGCTAAAATATAATCCTAAGAACAGCTAAAGTTTGAACCTGTTCAAGTCAGAAAGAGGCCAGTAGCTGCCATTTTAACTCTGCCCCTGTTCAGGAGGGGAAGTGGGGTGAACGAAAATCACATTGCTGATAGGGACCAGCTTCTTTCCATCCATATCAGATTACAGCTCTAAAATAAGCCCCAGCCCCATCTCTGGCAGGAAGGAAGCTGGGGGACCTATGCCAGCCTCTCCAGGAAAACACAGGCTATGCCTCAGAGGCCAGTGATGCCTCCAGATCATCCAAATCTGGCAGCACAAGCCACCTAAGAAGCTATTCTGTGGCTGGAATTGGAAGTTCCATTTCCCAAAAACAGGAGAGGAAGAGATGGTTGGCCACAGATTTCAGCTACTGATTAGTAAATTCAGCTAGCTAAATTTTAACTCTAAGAACAGCTAAAGTTTGAACTTGTCCAAGTTGGAAACAGGCCAGTAGCTGCCATTTTGACTCCACCCCCAGCAACAGGGAAAACTGGGCTGACTGAAAATCACAGTGATGGTAGGCACCAGCTTCTTTCACCCAGATTGGCCTGCAGCCCTAGCCTAGGATTCAGCCCCACCTCTAGCAGGGAGGAAGCTGGCTGGCCCTGCACCAGCCTCTCTGGGTAACTGCAGGTACATTCAGCAGGCACAGACTGAATAGCTGGAAGTCCTACCCAGGGCAACTGTGGACCTGAATGGCATAGATTGCTGCCCACACCTGCAGCTCCATCCCAACCCCAGGCAAGGGAGAAAGGGGC
Source organism: Cabassous unicinctus (assembly GCA_029593785.1). Taxonomy (NCBI): domain Eukaryota; kingdom Metazoa; phylum Chordata; class Mammalia; order Cingulata; family Chlamyphoridae; genus Cabassous; species Cabassous unicinctus. Next base: position 6,415 of record JAQZBX010011665.1, on the reverse strand, counting down.
TTGAGCTTCATCAGTCTGTCTGGGCAATTACTGTCTATGCCTGCACGACTTAGATTATTACACATGGCTGTGGCTATGTCCCTACCCCTGGCAAAGGAGAAAGTTGGGAGAAGTTTCATTGGTTCCTGGGGCAATGAGGGCACCTTGAGCCTCCACAGCTTACAGCACCAACTACAATCTTGGCTGCTACTACACAACCAGCAAGGGATAAAGAGCAAGAAAGCCCTAAACTAAAGAAATAAACTGCACCCAGAAAAAATACATCTAGTAAGCCAGATGCCAAGACACCAACAAAAAATTACAATCCACACCAAGAAACAGGAGGATATGGCCTAGTTAAAGGAACAAGATAAGCCTCCAGATGACATAAAGGAGTTGAGACAACTAATCATAGATGTTCAAACAAATCTCCTTAATAAATTCAATGAGATGGATAAAGAGATTAAAGATAATGAGAAGACACTGGATGAGCACAAAGAAGAATTTGAAAGTATACATAGAAAAATAGCAGATCTTATAGGAATGAAAGGCACAATACATGAAATTAAAAATACACTGGAATCCTTTAAGCACATTTGAGGAGACAGAAGAAAGGATTAGTGAGCTTAAAGAAATGGCCTCTGAAAGAGAATATACAAAAGAACAGATGAAGAAAAGAATGGAAAAAAATGAAAAAGTTCTCAGGGAACAAACGACAAGAAGAGACGTGCAAACATTCATGTCATGGGTGTTCCTGAAGGAGAATAGAAGGAAAAAGAGGCAGATGGAATATTTGAAGAAATAATGGTAGAAAATTTCTCAACCCTATTGAAGGACATAGATATCCATGCCCAAGAAGCACAATGTACTCCCATCCAAATAGACCAACCCCGAGACACATACTAATCAGGATATCAAATGCCAAAGATAATGAGAGAATTCTGAAACCAACAAGAGAAAAATGATCCATCAAATACAGGAATGTTCTTTAAGACTAAGTGCTGACTTCTCATCAGAAACCTTTAAGCCAAGAAGACAATGGTGTGATATATTTAAGGTACTGAAAGAAAAACTGCCAGCCAAGAATCCTTTATATGCCAAAATTGAACTTCAAAAATGAGGGGGAGTATTGTGGGAACATGGTGTCAGTTAGCAGATAAGGCCCAGCACTCTCACAAAAACAATGGAGAAAAAGTCTTATGCTGCCAGTGGGACCTGCTTTAGGGGTCAGCAGACCTAGATAGTGCTTCACAACTCCCAGGAGGCTGATGGACGAGTCAAAGAAGGTAGAACTACAAACCATGAGTTATTAAACCTACTGGCCACCAGAAAGGGCTCCCCTACCCCATCCCAAAGATATTCAGCAGTGGTAAAACCTGTGGCACATTGAAGCTGACTGAGAAGAAACCAGACGTCTTCCTCCTTGCCAGTTATTACAAAGGAAAAGGCAGGGGGAATCAGGGGCCTTTTCTTCAGTGAATTTGATCAGAGGAGCCCACTTTGAATCTCAGCTCTGGCCAGATGAAAACGAATACCAAGAGAGGTACACCTCTGTGGAAACTGGCACCAAGCACCATCTGCTGGCAAGTCTGGAATTTACAAACTGCTTTTAGAGCTCTCTTTACCCAACCCCTGGGAGAAAGTCTGCACCCCATTAGTCAGTCCCGGACACAGTTTTTGGTAACTTAAGCTGGGCAATTATTTTAAAGACTTAGGATAAGTTGAACCAAATATCAAAGAGCTGTGAAAAAAGAATAACAATAGGCAAGAGAGAGAAATTGGCCATCAGAGTAAATTTACCAATATATCAGATGCCTTGACATCAGCAAAAAATTATGAGCCATACTAGGAAACAGGAAGAGATGGCCCAGTCAAAGGAACAAACCAAATATTCTGAAGACATTCAGGATTTGAGACAATTGATCAATGATAATCACACAACTCTCATAAATCAGTTTAAAGAATTGAAAGAAAATAGGACTAAAGAGATAAAGGATATTAAGAAGACACTGGGTAAACATAAAGAACAATTTGAAAGTCTGCAAAGAAAAGTAACTGACCTTATGGGAATGAAACACACAATGGATGAGATTAAAAATGCATTAGAGGCACATAAGAGCAGATTTGAAATGCTTGAAGACAGAATTAGTGATTCTGAAGACAGAACATCTGAACTGGAAAAGACAGGAGGACAGAAAGAGAAGAGAATGGAAAAAATGGAACAGGGTCTCAGGGAATTGAGTAACAACATGAAATGCAAAAACATATGCATTATAAGTGTCCCAGAAGGAGAAGAGGATGGAAAAGGGGCAGAAAGAATTTTTGAGGAAATAATGACTGAAAACTTCCCTGCTGTTATGAAAGACATAAATATTAATGTCCAAGAAGGACAATGTACCCCAAACAGAATAAACACAAATAGACCTACCCCGAAACACCTACTATTCAGAATAACATATATCAAAGATAAAGAGAAGACTTCAAAAGCAGCAAGAGAAAAGCAAAGCATCACATACAATGGAAACTCAATAAGATTAAGTGCTGACCTCTCATCAGAAACCATGGAGGAGAGAAGAAAGTGGTATGTTGTCATGAAGGTATTGAAAGAGAAAAACTGCCAGCCAAGAATTCTGTATCCGGCAAAGCTGTCCTTCAAATATGAAGGTGAGTTCAAAGTCTTCACAGACAAAATCTGATAGACTATTTTACCAAAAGACCAGAATTACAAGAGATACTAAAGAGAGTGCTTCAGCCTGAAAGGAAAAAACAAGAGTGAGAAACTTGGAGAAGGGTGTAGAAATGAAGAATATTAGAAAGGGTAAAATATATAGAGAGACTATAGTATGATATGACAACTAAAAGTCAAAGGCCAAAATGGATGAAGTAAGTAATGCCTTTAAAGTTATAACATTGACTGTTAATAGTTGGAGACTTCAATACACCACTCTCAGTATTGGCTATAACATCTGTACAAAGGATAAATAAACTGAACACTTGAATAATATGATAAATGGACTAGACTTAACAGACATCTATAGAGCATGACACCACAAAACAGCAAAATATACATTCTTTTCAAGTGCTCATGGATCCTTCTCCAAGATAGACCATATGTTGGGTCACAAGACAAGTCTCAATAAATTTAAAAAGATTTAATTTATACAAAACACTTTCTCTGATCATAACAGAATAAAACTGGAAATGAATAATGGACAGAAAAGGGGAAAATTCATAAATATATGGAGATTAAACAACACACTCTTAAATAACCAGTGGGTCAAAGAAGAAATTGCAAGAGAATTCATCAAATATCTTGAGACAAATGGAAATGAGAAAACAACATATCAAAACCTGTGGGACACTGCAAAGGCAGTACTGAGAGGGAAATTTATAGCCCTCAATGCCTACATTAAAAAAGAAGAAAGGTAAAATTGAAGATCTAACTGCACATCTGGAAGAACTAGAAAAAGAACAGCAAACTAATCCCAAACCAAGCCAAAGGAAATAAATCGTAAAGATCAGGGCAGAAATCAATGAAATTGAGAACAAAAAAATAATAGAGAGAATCAACGAAACCAAAAGTTGATTCTTTGAAAAGATCAGCAAAATCAACAAACCCTTAGCTAGAATGACAAAGAAAAAAAGAGAGAAGATACAAATAAATAAAATCAGAAATGAGAGGTGGGACATTACCACTGACCCCATAGAAATAAAAGAGATCATAAGAGGACACTAAGAACAACTGTATAGCAAAACCTAGAAAATGTAGACAAGATTGACAAATTCCTGGAAACACATGAACCACCTACATGGACTTTAGAAGAAATACGAGACCTCAACAAACCAATCACAAGTGAAGAGATTGAAACTATCATCAAAAACCTCCCTAAGATGAAAAGCCCTGGACCAGATGGCTTCACAGGTGAATTCTGCCAATCATTCAAAGATGAACTAATACTGATCTTGCTCAAGATCTTCCAAAAAATTGAACAGGAAAGAATGCTACCAAACTCATTCTATGAAGCCAATATCACCCTAATACCAAAACCAGATAAAGATATTACAAAAAAAGTAAACTACAGACCAATATCTCTAATGAATATAGACACAAAAATCTTCAACAAAATACTTTCAAACAGAATCCAATAGCACATTAAAAGTACTATACACCACAATCAAGTGGATTTTATCCCAGGTATGCAAGAGTGGTTCAACACAAGAAAATCAATTAGCATAATATACCACATTAACAAATTGAAGGGAAAAAATCACATGATCCTCTCGATTGATGCAGAAAAGGCATTTGACAAAATACAGCACCCTTTCTTGATAAAAACACTCCAAAAGATAGGAATAGACAGAAGCTTTCTCAATATGGTAAAGTGCATATATGAAAAACCTACAGCTAGCATTGAACTCAATGGTGAAAGACTGAAAGCTTTCCTGCTGAGATCAGGAACATGATAGGGATGCCCGCTGTCACCATTATTATTCAATATTGTGCTAGAAGTTAGAGCTAGAGCAATTAGGCTAGACAAGGAAATTAAAGGCACCCAAATAGGAAAGGAAGAAGTAAAACTTTCACTATTCACTGGTGACATGATCCTATATCTAGAAAATTCTGAAAAACCCACAACAAAGCTACTAGAATTAATAAATGAGTTCAGCACAGTGGCAGAATACAAGGTTAAAAGGCAAAAATCAATAGCATTTCTATACACTACTGATGTGCAATCTGAGGAGGAAATCTGAAAAAAAAAATCCATTTATAATAGCAACAAAAACAATCAAATATTTGAAATAAACTTAATCAAGAAAATAAAGGACCTGTATTCAGAAAACTACAAAACATTGCTAAAAGAAATGGAAGAAGATTTAAATAAATGGAAGGACATTCCATGTTCATGGATTGGAAGACTAAATATTGTTAAGATGCCAGTTTTACTAAAACTGATTTACAGATTCAATGTCAACACAATACCAATAAAAATTCCAACAGCCTTTTTTGCAGAAATTGAAAAGCCAATAATCAAATTTATTTGGAAGGGTAAGGGACCCCAAAGAGCAAAAAAAAAGTCTTAAAAAAGAACAAAGTTGGAGAATTCTCACTTCCTGACTTTAAAGCATTTTACCTATCTTCACTGTTAAAAACAGCATGGTACTAGCATAAGGACAGACAGATTGACCAATTGAACTGAATTGAGAACTCAGAAATTGACCCTCACATCTACAGTCAAACGATTTTTGACAAGGCTGTTAAGCACACCCAACAGGGCCAGAACAATCTATTCAACAAATGGTGCTGGGAGAACTGGATAGCCATATCAAAAAGAAAGAAAGAAGACCCCTATCCAACACCTTATACAAAAATTAACTCAAAATGAATCAAGGACTTAAATATAAAACAACAACCATAAAACTCCTAGAAGAAAATGTAGGAAAACATTTTCAAGATCTTGTGGTAGGTGATAGTTTCTGAAACCTCAAACCCAAAGCACAAGCAACAAAAGAAAAATAGGTAAAATGGGACCTCCTCAAAATTCAACACTTTTGCACCTCAAAGGACTTTGTCAAAAGGGTGTAATGGCAGTCAACTTAATGGGAGAAAATATTTGGTAATCAAGTATCTGATAAGGATTTAATATCGCTTATCTATAAGGAGATCATACAACTCAACAATAAAAAGACAAAGTATCCAATTGAAAAATGGGCTAAAGACTTGAAAAGACTACTGTCCAAAGAAGAAATACAAATGGCAAAGAAACACATGAAAAAATGTTTAACATCACTAGTGATTAGAGAAATGCAAATCAAAAGTACAATGAGATAAAATTTCATACCTGTTTAGACTGGCCACTATTAAAAAGTTGGTAAACTGTAAATGTTGGAGAAGATGTGGAGAGATAGGAATGCTTATTCACTGTTGGTGGGAATGTAGAATGGTACAGCCACTGTGGAGGACTGTTTGGCAGTTCCTAACGAAGTTGAATATAGACTTGCCATGGGACCCTGCAATACCATTGCTAGGTATATATCCAAAAGAACTGAGAGCATTGACACGAATAGATATCTGTACACCGATGTTCATAGCAGCATTATTCATGATAGACAAAAGTTGGAAACAACCCAGGTGTGCATCAACTGATAATTGGATAAACAAATTGTGGCATATACACACGATGGAATATTATGCAGTGGTAAGAAGAAATGAAGTCATGAAACATATGACAACATGGAGATGAACCTGGAGGACATTATGTTGAGTGAAGCAAGCCAAACACAAAAGGAAAAATACTGTGTGATTCCCCTACTATGAACTAAATATATTGTGTGAAATATAAATATAATATATGAAATATGAATATGGACAGAATTGGATATATAAGACCATTTTTCCTTGAAACTGAACAAATGTAAGTTAATACTACACAATGTT
>JAQZBX010011664.1:27448-42465 GCA_029593785.1 Cabassous unicinctus | reverse complement strand
AATGGGGGAGGGGGAATAAATGAAAAGAATTACCAAAATTTCTTACTAATGATATAATTTGAGTTTCAAGTGAAAATTACAATTCTAGAAAAACTAGTGTCCTCCACATGAACTCTTTGTCTTAAACATTAATTTCTGCCTTATGGGTTTGAGGGTGACTATTAATTTATGTGTTTTGGAGTAATTTAAAATGAAATAATATTTGCAAAATCTGTGTATCTCCATGAACCTATATTTTCCAGATGAATTTTTTTATTTTATGCAAATATGCATAGGTAAAATCCATTCAAATTGTGAAATAGATAATCTTTTTAAATATAAGCAAATGTGAAAAGTTCATTAATAAAATTTCAGATTACAAAGTGGAATTTATTCATTACAAAGTCACCACATATTGAGTTTTGGTGTAGAATATTAACATTAAAGAATAATATGAACAGTTAAATAAAATGATAAGCAATATTCCTTCCCTTTTCTCACCATATATACATGTAAGTTCATATTTCCTCCACACTTTTCATTCAAACTAATGGAATGAATGGAGAAATAGAACTGAAAATAGAAACTTCCAAAAGGATAAAACCATTTTTCTCTTCTCAAAATTTTATTTGGATTTGGGGATATAACATTTTAAATGCATTGTTTCATTAAAATATAAGGGTTTTATTACTTTTAATAAATTAAAGAATTATATTTACTAATATTAGTTTTAATTTCAAATATGGTAATTTTCCATAGATATAACATGAGGAAATTTAAGTTATTTAGTATTTTCAATAATAGTATTGAGTATAAAGTATTCCTGAAACCAAAACAATATGAGGAGAGATGTATGTAAATTCTATTAAAAATGTTCTGCAATATTTCAAGGAATCTCAATATACTTTTGCCTGTCTTCTTCTGAGTGTGAAATCTCCTTGCAAATAATAATAGCATGGCTGTATTAGATGCCTGTCTATCATTTTCTTTCATACTCCTTTTCACATCTTTTATGTATTTTGATGCACACTGAATTACTCTTGCCATATCAGGAAAATTTTGTAGCCTCTATCAAGCTGAGAAAATCTTCAGAGTTTTGTTTTGTTCAAAATATACACACAGAGACCTATAAAGCTAAACATCTGCTTGGTCCCTGGGAAACCCTTGCTGAGTTTTCCTGGCTGTGGGGAGGCCCAAAATATTCTATATTAAGTCAAGGGGGATTTACTCACTAAACTTCCCTGCTGACCTGCATAATTGTGCTGATGACCTGTGGAAATAGGTGAAGACTTCTACTGTTGAGCCTTCATTTCCAACTCTTTCCTAGGAGCTTCTTAGCCTCTCCTACATTCTGATCCTCTCTTGATTGGCATCCATTAATAAGAATTTTCAGAAAGTGAGAAAAGAACTACTTTGGGCCTCGTAACTTAAAATATGAGAGCTACCTTTTGTTATTATCGTATACTCTGTACAAGTATGTCTTCAAAGCAGTTTTGATGAGTCATGCACTAATAAGTAAATATTTTTTCTTATTTCTTTTTAAAATCCATTCTAAAATATATCCCTTTACAAAACTGATTAACTACTGGGCAATTTTGTTTTTATTTTTGTGAACCTTTTAAACAGTATACGATTATCCTTCATGCCATAATGTTACTTCAAGCACTTAGAAAATATTTTTGTTGGGGATTGCATGAAATTATTAATATATTATAATGTAAGTAAATTATATTTATAATATGACATAAAATTGAATGCATATCAAATCACCAGTGACCTATGAAATGTTTAAAAATAAATTTTTGTTAAATTTAACAAAAAAAATCTGTATTAATTTTATTGATAATAAGTATTATTATGAATTTAAATAAGCTCAGATGTACAGCCAACGGATCCTTACCAGTCAGGAGTTGAGGGAAAACTGGCCTCTCTGGAGAGTGAAATCATCATTCCTCCTTGTCTCCTGAGAGGAATATCTCACACATGTGCTTCCTAAGGAATAACCATGTATGCAAAGAATCTAGAAGAATTGTTTATATGATTAGAGTAAATGTAAATCTTCCTGAGAAGCATCTATATTTTTTTAAGTGAAAAAAAGAGGCAGGATCATGGATTTTGCAAAGTCTCTATAATTGTGCAAAACAAATATTCATGTTATAGAAGAAAAATTTGATTCAACATTTTTCGGTATATTTTTGTGCTTAAATTCATGTATTCCTTTAAAAGAACTAAAGAAATATCCACAAAAAAGCTTTGAGGTGTCTAAAGATGTTTAGCGGCTTATTTCTGTGCCATAATCTAAATTAATACTCATAGATTGAGTTTTACTGATTTTACTTTTATTATAGGTTATTTGTTTTAAAATTGGGAACTGCTGAAATCAATGTGATACATAGACTACACTGAAAATACAGAAAATATAATATTTACAGAACTCACCAAGATATTGAACTAGCACAAGAACTAAGAATGAAATATCACTAGAACTATATTGCAATGGATAGCTTAGCTATTAAGAGACAACAGTTATTTAACAAAACATTTCATAGAATTCAACCCAGGAAAGCTAACATCATCCTTAAAACAGCAAAAGATTTGTAGAGATATCCAGTGAAGTTTTCTGAAAAATTTCTTATATTTATTGGCAGAATATTAAGGCTCAATATGTGGTATGTAGATTTTAAATATACTAATTCATTTCATGTGTTAAAAATTCATGAGGAATAATGTTTCCACTTTTTTTGTTTCCACATTTTACAATTGTAAAGTAAATAATTTCCAAATAGCCCTGAGGTAATAAGAAACAGAACAGAAATACCAAACTATTTCTCTCTCACAGACCCAAAGCTGTGACTTTACCATTAAATGCACTCTGAAGTAGAAGATGGATGGTAACTTTAATCTAGGGAAACTTGAGAATTTGTATAGGTCAAAAGAAAAAAATGCATCTGCAGAGATAGAGGAAAGGAATGAGATTTCTAAGGATCCTAAAAATGCATTATTTTGATGAAGGAAATATAAAAAATCATATGGAATTTGGACTTCTCCATAACTTGCTCTTATGTCAATATTATCAACTTCATCACTGAGTATTTCATTAACTATTTCTAAAAAAAATAATTTCCCACTTATGGACTATTCTTCATTAAGGTGGTAGAAGAAACATACATAAATTGAAAAGTTATTACAGAAAAACAATTTGTTAAAATATTTTTCAAAAGTACTACAAATTCATGTGCATATAATCAGTGAAAGAAAATGCAAATTACTATTATTTTCCATATTTAATATTATCCAAAATATATACTAATTTTGTAATTATAGATATATACAAAAGAAATAATAATATAAACGCTAACATTTTTATATTATTATCACATTATTCTTATAATTATTTTAAATTATATCCCTGAAGAAAATGTTTTAGTGTTGAGAGGATAATTAATACTGAAACAGCATTTATTCATGATTTTGAATGTTCCAAGGTAAGCACAAGTAAAATAAATGTGGTTACAGTAGTTATTTTCAATAAGGAAATTTCAGTAAATTCTAGGAAAGTATATAGGCAAGATGCCTGGGCAGGAATTAGTCCATCAAATATTGGAATTCACAGGTGATTGCAGGAAGGGTTCTTTGAGAAGGAATAATATCAGGTGGGATGATTTTCTTAGACACTCTCTGCAGGTGAAAATGTAAGCAAGGGAATTCTAGTACACAGTACAACTGAAAAATGGAATTGACTATTATGAGAATCAAATAAAAAGTTTACTGTCTGTTGGGCAAAGAAGGAAAGAAAAGTGCTCCCATGGGTGTTCTTATTAGAACAACTGAAATAAAAGAGTGGTGAGATATAATCTATCTGGTCTCCTTTGGATTAACTGCTCTCATAAGAACCTCAGAACCATTCATTGTTTGTTATAGGAATAGTTTATAAGACATCCAACCAAAGAATGAGGAATATAAGCAATCATCCTAGTAAAATTGTATGTAAAGAGTGGCAGAAATAGCCATAGACTGTGCAAACAAATGGACTGATATAGAGGATCTCTTACACAGCATAGCTGGGAGGGCCTTTCACTAAGGAAGAAAATGAGCTGTTTTCACTGGACGTTGCCAGGCAGAGTCTGAAAAGGTATTTTACTGAAATAGAATAACTGTAACTCAGAAACTGAAATGTTTTTGGGTCTTGATTTTATCTTAAAACATTTAATGAACTTAGATTCTCTGATCCTGTGAATGCTGAAATTAACATATTGGAACAATTAGGAAAGAAAATGAAAAGAGATATATATGCATTTACTGATTTCAAAATACTCCCTTTTTCCCATTTCCTTTATTCTGAAATCCTAAGAAAAAGTCATATATTGATACTAATGGAGATATTTTATTTATGATAAATGGGTTTTTTTCCACTTAGATTTTAGCATATTTTATCGTATATTACTTTGACTACAGGGAGACTGAAACATATCAGAAGGCATGGATAATCTAACTATCTTCACTGAACTCTTTCTCATGGATATCTCAACTTCCCGGGAGCTCCAAGTCTTGTAAGGTCTGATATTCTTAGTGATTTATATGGGATCTCTGACTGGAAACCTTTTAACTCTTACTGTCATTGTAATCAACCCACATCTACACTCTCCAATATATTTCTTTATTGGCAATTTATCCCTCATAGATATTTGCTACCTTTCAGTTATTCTTCCCAAAATGATTGTGAATTCTTTAACAGCTAATCCATCTATTTCTCTCCTAGCATGTGCCTCTCAGATTCTCTTATCTTCTCTACAGCCACAGAGCTGGCCTTCCTTGTAGTGATGTCCTATGATAGCTATGTTGCCATTTGCCACCTTCTGCACTATGGTCTCCCCATCACCCCATGTCTGTGCACACAGGCAGCTAGTGGCTCATGAGCAAGTGGACTGGTCTACTCTGCCATCCACACAGGCAACATATTCAGGCTTTCCTTCACAAAGTCAAATATGATGTATCAGTATTTTTGTGATGTACCTCAAATTTTGAGGATCTCCTCTTCAGATGTTCAGTTTTCTGACTTTATGTGTGTAGCTATAAGCACTTGTATTGTCTTAGTATGTTTAGCCTTTTTGTTTAAGTCATTTATTAATGTATTTTCAATGGTGCTTAGGATGCATTCTGTGGAAGCCCGTAACAAAGCCTTATCCACTTGTACCCCACAGCTGGCAGTTCTCATTTTGTTTGTAATTTCTTTGTTGACTGTTGTGTTTCGTCCCAATACAAGTGAAACATCTCTTAGTAATCTTCTCACAGCCATGTTCTACACCATGGTGCCCCCATTCATAAACTCCATCCTCTATAGCCTGCAGAACAGGGAGATTAATACTGTTCTACACAGAATCTGCAACAGAGATTCTGAGTTCCCAAGTAGGTTTTCAAAAGTCAAAAATTCAGAAAAAAATTGAATAAACTTGTATTTGATATATGTTCTTAAAATTTAATCTAACCATGTTAAATATCATGTATTCCTTGCTACATAACCTTTGTTTTCATTTTGCAAATGTGTTGAGTGTGCTATACATTTCTGCATCCTAATTTTTCAGATCTGTTCCCATGTGCTATTCATGCAGTCTTCGGAGAAACATTTTCTCCATTATTAAAAGGTTTTGAATAATGTTTTGGATGTTTTTGAGCTAAAAGCATATGATGATATCATATGTAGAAGGCCCTGGATGGGTAACCTAACATGTGCCTTTACATTTGAGACAATATCAAGGTACTTGATACTCTCAACCTGTATAAGAATATTAAATATTTTGAATCAGCAAATTTAATTCAAATTATATTTTTGTATACCCATTATAGAATAATCTGTACCATATAATAAAATGATTTGATGTGAGGTAAAATTGCAGAATAAAATAGCAGATTTAAATAATGTTATAGCACAGAGATCCATGCTAACTCTGTATTCCTCATTTAAAAGTGCAATATAAGAAACTGTCCCTTAACACAGAATATCCAATGAATACTTTTGTTCTCTCCATGTGAACTGGCTGAAAAAGTGCATGCCCTCCTCAATTCATTCAGGCATTCTGCATGATGAAGAACAAGTAATTTCAGAGGGCTTTGTGTGTTATAGACAGTTTTAGTACACCCTGTCTAATTTCCATGGTACTTACAGAAACTTGTTGTGCTCATAACCTGATATGTCAACCTGGAATGAAATAAAATATGCCCCCTGGTAAGTAAGGGGACTGCCAGTACATTCCTTCTCCTATTGTCAAGCATATTTAACTATTCATGGGAGATAATCTGATAATGGTGAGCATGTTTTATGACATACAACTCAATCCCTGGTCACATATCTGTCCTTGGTAGAGAGGAGACCCAGGCTCCTCCACTAGGACACACAAACACAGAGCAGGGTGTTGCATGGAAAGTATCTTCTGCATTGACCATAGATTGAAATTCATTGGCTATGGGGGATCAAGGTGCACTAGTGAAGATAACCTTGCTTTGCCTCTTTATTTTAGTAAAATATTGTTCCATCCAGTTTTGAGTGAGATATGCTTCAGTTTGCGACTCCAGCACATATATTGGAGTGGTTTAATATCTTTTACATATTCTTTATATTGGTGACTAGTTGGCTAGGTCACCAAATAAAGCACACCATGGCATGGTAAGGTATAATTGATTGTCAGTTCAAACATCCCAGGATTGTGCCGGCTGACTGAAGAGCTGGCCTCCTTCGGGTCATATGAGGACAAGTGGAATATAAGCAGTCTCACTGTTAATAGGGATAATATAAGCAGGTAGATAAGGGCAAAGATGAGGGAGTTGGGTTCTAGGAAGAGTAAGACAACTGTACACTGGCTCTTATCTCCCTGCATTCTGCTCTACCATTTGCTGATACCCACAGTGTCTGAAGGCCTGCATACAACTCTGAAGGAGAATGTAGGTCCCCCAGGCTGTTAGCAGGCCCCAGGGTTGACTATTTTCACCCAGCAAAGAACTAATGATGGCATTGCTAAAAACCAATCTGTTATTACGAGGTATTTTTAAGGGAGCAAAACATGGAAGCTAAAAGAGAAGTAGCAGCAGAAGCCAGGGGCAGATTATACAGCTTGGTTAGTATATATGTTGGAAGAGGGGCCATTGCAGACTCAGATGTCTAGAGCTGAGAGGCATGATCTGGGGAAGTTAACTACTGACCCATTGCTATGATGCATTTTTCATCCACATTGTATAGGAGAAATGAAAGGATAGAGACAAAGAGAGGCTCATGCCAACTTTGGTCTAGGTTGCTGGGAGCATAAGAGTGGACAGTGTTGCAAATATTCTCACTGTCCTGATTTTGTGATAATCAGCGTAGGCTAAACATTCGCTATATTAGAAACCATGCATGTCCCCAGACCTAGTTTTTCTCCCTAGGTCTGGTTTTTAGAATGCTGGTGATAAACTAAGCCTTTTTTATTATATGTCCATCCTGTATGGGAAAGGACTATAGCTCTAGGTATCTCTGGTCAGCCTTAAGAGATATAGCAGGCGGATGGATGTGGCTCAAATGGTTGGGTGTCCATCTCCCATATGGAGGCACCTGGGTTTGATCCTTGGGACCTCCTGGTAAAAATGAAAAAAAGAAAAATATATAAGGTATGTGGGCCACCTGGCCCCATGCACAGGTGTACCATCAGGCCCTGCAAGTGGGAGAACCCCCCAGGCCCCACTTGTGGGTGTGCCGCCAGGTCCCGTGTGCAGGTGAGCCCCCCAGGCCATGCGTGGGTGTGCCACCAGGCCCTGCAAGGTGCGCTGTCAGGCCTTGTGCATGGGTGTGCCATCAGGTCCTGTGCGTGGGTGTGCCACCAGGCCCTGCGAGCAGGTGACCCACCAGACCCCACAATTGGATGAGACCCCAGACCCCACATGCGGGTGCACTGCCAGGCCCCAGGAGCGGGTGCACCACCAGGTCCCGTGAGCCACACAGCAAGATGATGACATAACAGGAAAGTGACACAAGGGAGAGCCATGATGAGATGCACCGAAAAACCAAGAACTAAGGTGGCACAAGTGGTAGGATGCCTTTCTCCCACATCAGAGGTTCCGAGGATCAAATCCCAGGGAAGACAGGAGGAGAAGGATGAGAAGAGAGGGCAGGAGACAGACACAGAGTTGCCCAGTGAATGAACACAAAAACAGCAAAAATGGGGGAGGGGTAAAAATGTATAAAAGTAAATAAATCTTTTTAAAAATGTATAAAGCAGCAAGATACGGACTATAGTTAGTGGTAATACTTTGACGATGCGCTTTCATAATTTGTTAACAAATGTTTCACCAAAATGCAAAGTATTTGTGGTGGAGTGATGTGTGGGACCCCTGTATGATGTTATGCATGTTTGTTTTGTAAATTCACAATGTTTACTGAACATTTATTGTTTATGTATGTTCATGTATGAATCATATACTTCAATAAATTGTTTTTTTTTTTTAAGTGGACAATGTAAAAAAAAAAATGAGTGGCATGGTATTTCCAACCATGTAAGACTTCCCTAAAGTAAAATTAGATAGAAAACTGTTCATGAGGCTGTAACCAGCCTGAGGGTAAAGGCAATAGACACTTGACTATCTGACCCAGCCCCAGTGCAGGCTATGGACAAATTTATCCTTCTAGGACAGCATGGGAAGAGTTTATGCCAGAAGGCCCTCTGCAGTTGAAGAAGCCCCTGTCCCTTTCATTGTTCCCTGGGATGATGGTTGTGAAAGCAGGAAGAAACCTCCACCATAATGTCCTGATGTGGGATAGAAATAACGGGGAGGTATCAGACATCTTTATAGGGGCAAGCCCAAAGTATTGGAATACCAGAGCTGAGCAATGCAAAGCTGCCCAGCCAGAAGGGCCAGAGGGAACACAAAGAACAACCAAGGAAAGACAAAGGAGGAAGCAGGGCCTACCCTCTGGGCAATGTGGCTTTGGTTACTCTGATAGTTGGAAGCTATTTGTTCCCCAGAAAAACATGTGCTTAAACTTACTCCATTCTAGTGGGCATGAGACCATTGTAAGTACGACCTTTTGATGATGTTACTTCAGTTAAAGTGTGACCCACCTCAATCAGGATGGGTCTTAACCCTATCACTAGAGCTCTTTATAAGTGAATAAAATTCAGAGACAAAAAAGCCACATAGTTAGCAGCCAGAAGATGAATGCCTATGGAAACCAGAAGAGAAGGGAGAGAACTAGATGCCACCATGTACTTCGCAATGTGTAAAGCTAAGAGTAAATATCACTGGCAGCCAGCCCAAGTATTCCATAGTCTTCAGGAAGAAAGCATCACCTTGGTGATGCCTTGATTTGGAATTTGTCCCAACCTCATATTGAGAGTAAATAAATTCCCATTGTTTAAGCTAATCAATTTCATGGTATTTGCTTGAGCAGCCTAGGGAACTAAAAGTTACTGGGTAGTGGATGGGCATGAGAGTGCTGCAGTGATGTCACTGGGTTCAGTGGTACTGGTCTGTCAGGGGGAGTAAGGTGGGGGAATTGGCTTGGACTGTCCATAAAACTGGGGGGAGGGTTAGAGAAAGGAGCAAGTGAACTCTGGGGATTTGCAAGCCTGTGGTTAAAACTACAATGTTAAGAATGCTATTCGGGCAAATATGGTGGGGAGGGTTACGGGTGTAGGGCATAGGGTGGGGGGGCATATGGGACAGGGCGCACCTGGGGTAAGGTTCTATGCAATATTATGTAATTGTTCATTTTGTCATAGTATGATACCTCAGTGGGTGGATACCACAAAATAAACAAGAAAATATTAAACTCCCATCCTGGGGAGTTCTCCTAATGTTCTCAATTAGAGAGACAAGAATCCCTCAAGAGCATAGGCAGTACCCAATAAAAGAAAATAGACCAATATGTCAAGCCCTCAATATTATTACAATTAACTATGAATCTTATTCTTTAGAAATTGAAATTTAGTGGTTGCCTTAGGCTCTGAGGGGAGGGGGAGGGAAGAATAATAGATGGAACATAAGGCATTTTTAGGCCATTAGAATTGTTCTGCATGATCTTGCAATAACGGATACAGGCCAGTTGAAATTTCATCAAAACCTATAAAAGTGTATTGTTCAAAATATAAACTATAATGTAAACTATTGACCATGGTTAGTGGCAATGCTTCAATATTTGGACATCAATTGTAACAAATATACCATCTGCATGCAAAATGCTATTAATAGGAGAGAGGGGGAAACGGGGAGCATTGGGTAATGGGAATCCCCTATATTTTTAATTTGACTTTTCCGTAACTTAAAGCTGCATTGAAGATAATATGAAAAAATTGGACACTGGGGGAATATAGGGAAGAAATTTTCACTGTACATATAAGACAACAGATCTTACAGTGATGAAAGACACAATGTCTAAAAAAATTTATATTATTTCAATGTTTTTATTTTTATTTTTTTGTATTTTATTTTTTATTTTTAAAACTGTTATTATGATTTTGTTCTTTTATTAATTTTATTTGGTTATTTTGTTGGCTTCTTTTTTAGAAAGGTTTTTGATCACAGAAGGGTCACAAATGTGGCAGGGAGACATCACTTGTGCATGGTGTCTGTGAAGGTGTGATATGTGATGAGGGGTGCACCTGGGGCATGCCCCTAAGTCATGTGAATATGTTCTAGTGTTCATGAGATGTTGTCTCAGTGGGTGGAGATCTACACAATAACCAAAAGAATAATGAATTCCCATCCTGGGGTGTCCTGCTACATTCTCTAGTAGAACAGCAAGAATCCCCTAAGTACAAGGGCAGTGCCTAGTAAAGGAAGACAGACCTTTATGCCAGCTCCTTGATATTGATGATTATACTTATAAACCTTTTCTTGTGAAATTGAAACTTAGCTTAGTATTATATATTGTCTAAGAGTTAACTCCTGAAGGCCTCCTTGTTGCTCAAATGTGGTCCCTCTCTAAGCCACACTCATATAAATGCTGTACATTCCCACTTATCCCGGGGATGAGCCTCCCTGGCACTAAAGAATTATTACCAAGCACCAACTAGCAATGCATTTGGAAAAAGACCTTGACCAAGAGGGTGAAATATTACATGCAAATGAGTTTCTATGACTAAGAGATTTCAAAGGGAGTGGGGGAAGTCATTCTAGAGGTTACCCTTATGCACATCTCAGCTGCATCTCATTGACTGCCACAGTAAACAGTGCCTCAAACAGCAGGGCTCCTGAGGACTCTAGAGACATCTAGACAGTATAAGCAGGGCAGAGAAGATCAGGAAATTGGTACCCTGTCAGTGGGCCTTACTTTGGCATTTATGCTCCCTAGTGCAACAGAGTTAGAATCATTTATAGTTTCCCCTACATAGGGCTTTTCTACTCTTTTATTTGAACTTATAGTTAGCATTATACTTGATAGGTGTATGTAAAGGAGACTTAAATCTTTGGTCCATCCATGTGCCAGTTGGGCCCTGAATCTCAGCAGAGCTGCAACACCCATTCCCCAGTTCACTGGACTTACCCAGGACAACTAACAAGGAGATATTGATGGATGAACAATGCCCATCCCAAGGAACAGAGATTATCTGCAACTTCAAGCAAGACAGTTCCACACTTCTGCCCCATGTGAACTAAGCCCCTTCTCAATTAGAAACAGAGTGGGCATCACCATGCAAAAATCCTCAAGATTTGGGAATGAAAATGGACTAAAGTAGACTAATTATTATTCTATTATACAATTATTATTATTCTAGCAATAGAAGAACGTTTATCATTAATATAAAGGCAGTGGCTACAAGAAGTTCTGAGGGGAGGGAGAGGGAATAATAGGTGTATCTGGGAGCATTTTCAGGACATTGGAATTGTCCTGCATGACATTTCAATGATGGATACAGGCCATCATATATTTTGTTATGACCTACAAAATTGTGTGGGACAGAGGGTAAACAATAATATAAACTATAGTCCACAATTAGCAGCAATGCTTCAATATGTGTTCATGAATTGTAACAAAATTATGACACTAATGAAGGATGTTGTTAATGTGGCAAAGTGTGGGAGGGAAGAGGGTAGGGCCTATGGGAATCCCCTATATATTTTATGTAACATTTATGTAAGCTAAAGCTTTTTTAAAAATTAAAAAAAAAAAATTTTAAGTTACTGTCTAAAAGTGGATCACTTTAATTTAGGTGTTAAGGCCTTAGCATGAGCTATAAAGCAGCAAAGAGAAGAGGGTTCACAGGACTGAAAAGATTTAGAATGCTGCATCACCCCCCACTGAGTCCCTGAGTCCACTGAGTCCCTGAACACTTGGGAAGAGGAAAATGGCACTTAATAAGACTTCCCTGTACCCTGAGCAGGACAGTGAGGAAGACATTCAAGACTATGAGCATGATGGGTCAGTTAGAGAAGAAGAGCCCCTTACTTGTACCCTAATCTATACCCTTCAGAAAAAGGATTAAGGGCTGAGGTCTCTCGGGAATTACTTTTCTGGTTCAGGATAGGCAGGAATGTTGGGAAACACTGTATTGCAGTTTAGCAGCACTCTCTGGCCTAAAATAAGGCCTCAGGAATTTGGAATCTGTTACTCTTTACCCATGCAGTACCTGATATTGCTGTCCCCAAGGTGGTAGCAGCCCACACAAGAAATGCTTTTATTGACCTGTTAACGCCTTCATCTCCTTCCTTATATGCGTTTTTACCAAGATCAATCTACCTCAAGGTGGAATAGCCCCCAGGATACCTTTACTGTGCTCCCTCAGGGCAATCTTAACTTCCTGCTATTTGTTACCTATGGATAGAGATAGACTTATAACAAGAACAGTTAAGCCAAAAGAAGTTGTCATTCACAATATATATGATATCCTCATTGAATGACCCATTAAAAAAATTTGGTTAAGTAGGCCATACCAAAAAAGTCATAAATATTTTAACATTTACAGAGTGTACAATCAGTCCTGAGAAGGTCCAGGAGATTGCCTAACAGGTTAAATTTCTAAGGGTCACTTGGGTGGATATTCAGAGGAGCACACCAGACAAAGAAAATAGAAGTTATTGTCACTGGCAGCTCCCACTGCCAAGAGGCTGAATGGCTGCTAGGCCTGTGTGGCCACAGGAGAAAACATGTGCAACATCTGGACATTTTTTATGTCCCTCTAGTTAAGGTCATCCCCAAGGAAGCCATCTTTAAAGGGGCCCACACAATAGCAGGCTCTAGAGTCCATGCAACATACTGTGGCAGGAAACTGCCACTAGGGAAAATGGAACCCTCCACTCCTGTAAGATGTCTTCCCATGCAGACTGGAGACTGCGACAATAAAAAACTGCCACGGGGTGTGTTGATCCCTCAGGTTTCATATATACACATTATCCAAGATAGCCATTATTCACATCACCTTCAAATGACAACTTTTAGTCTATTATTGGGCCTTAGTAGAAACCAAGCGTTAAAATAATTATGGCCATATATAACCCTGAGACCCAAACTGCCCATGCTCATGTGTGTACTCTCTAGTCCTACTAAGAAAGCAGGACATATTCTGTATATACAGAAAATGGTATATACAAGTCAGAACCTGACTGGGAAGTCAGGAAGTCAGTCACATCCATACAAAAATACCTGCTTTACCAGATGTAGCTAAAAAACCCATTGGAGGTATGTCTGTTTCATGGGAAACAGAGTAACAACCAAATTTCTGTAAACAGAGAAAGGCCAAAACAACTAACAAACAAAAGTTCAGAACAGAACAGGGGCCCAGAAAGATAGGGAAAACCCTGCATACTACATTTGCTTTGGGCAGACCAACCTGATAGGAGGGCTGAAGCTCAAGAAAATCTGTCTTATCACAAGCTAGTTACAAAAGTAAGGAACAGACATCTCAGGGAAGAAATCTGAATGTTACCATTTTAAAATATTAAAATGTACAGTGTACAACAAAAGAGTAGAAGGCAAACAAAGAAACTGGAAATGATGGCCCAACAAAAGAGCGAGCATAAAAAAAAAAAAGAGAATGTGGATATAGCAAACAAAGACTTTAAAAAATAATCATCAAATGCTCAAGGAGATGAAGCAAAATACATAGAAGAAACTAGAGGATATCAGGGAAACAATGAATGAGCCATATGAGAATCTTAGTAAAGAGACAGAAATTTTAAAAAGAACCAAACAGAAATATTAGAGTTAAAGACCACAATAACGGAAATGAAAAACTCCCAAGATGACTGCAAAAGCAGACTGAAGCTGGCAAAAGCAAGAATCATTGAACTCTAAGACAAGGTACTTGAAATGAGTCAGGCTGAAGAACAGAAAGAAAAAAATAATTCTAAAAAGTGAACATAATGCGAATATTGTCGCTGTCCTGATTTTGTGATAATCAAGGTAGCCTAAAAATTCGTTATATTAGAAACCATGCATGTGTCCCCAGACCTAGTTTTTCTCCCTAGATCTGGTTTTTAGAATGCTGGTGATAAAATAAGCCTGATTTATTATATGATAATCCTGTGTGGGAAAAGACTGTAACTTTTGGTGTCTTTGGTGAACCTTAAGAGATATAGCAAGGGGACGGATGTGGCTCAGGTGGTTGGATGTCCATCTCCCATATGGAGGGACCTGGGTTCGATCCCTGGAGCCTCCTGGTAAAAATTTAAAAAAAGAAAAATGTAGAAGGTGCGTGGGCCACCAGACCCCGCGTGCGGGTGAGCCTTCAGGCCCTGCGAGCCATGCAGCAAGATGATGACGTAACAAGAAAGTGACACAAGGGAAAGCCAAGATGAGATGCACTGAAAAACCAGGAACTAAGGTGGCGCAGGTGGTAGGATGCTTCTCTCCCACATCGGAGGTTCCAAGGACTGAATTCCAGTGAAGACAGGAAAAGACAGATGAGAAGAGAGGGCAGGAGACAGACACAGAGGGTTGCCCAGCAAATGGACACAGAAACAGTAAAAATGGTTGGGGGGGTAAAAATGAATAAATAATGGTTAAATAAATGGTTAAATCCTTAAAAAATGTATGGGGGAGGAAGATACAGACTATAGTTAGTAGTGATACTTTTGAT
>JAQZBX010011664.1:0-27348 GCA_029593785.1 Cabassous unicinctus | reverse complement strand
TCCATAATATCCACAGAGAATTTTTAAAAATTAGCAAAAGACATGAACATGCACATCAAAGAAGGCCAGAGAACAGAAACATGATAAACATGAAAAATACACACCATCATCTATTCATCACACTATTGAATTCAGAAGACAAGGGAAGCATTCTAAATTGTGCTAGAAAAAAGCAACATGTTATGTAAAAGTGAGTCCCAATTAGATTGAGTGTGAATTTCTTAGAATTCCTAGAGGCAAGAAGGTAGTGGATGTAAACACTTAAAGTGCTGAAAGAAAAAAACTATCAACCAAGAGTTTTAAATGCAGTGAGACTATCTTTCAAAAATGAGTGAGAGATTAAGATGCTCTCAAATAAAAGCAGAGGTAGTTCACCACCACTAGAGCTGCCCTAAAGCAAAGCTAAAGGAAGTTCTTTAGACTGAAAGTACAGGAGACATCGGCTCAAAGTGACATAAGGAAATAAAGACCTGCAGTAAAGGTAATCATTTGGATAAATATATGTCCTGCTATTATTGTAGAGTATTTTTTAGTATGCAACCTCACTACTCACTTCTTACAAGTGCTAAAATTAAAATGCATATCAAATAATGAAGTCTATGGTTTTGGACCTACAATTTACAAATAAATTAGTGGTAATGAGCAAAAAAATGTTAAGGGCAAGAGAGATATAGAAAAAGCATATGTGCATGATACTGAAGTTAAGTAGGTATCATACAAAATATGATTCTTATATATTTAGTATCCTACATTTAAACCCTATGATAACCACAAGGAAAAGAATTATAAAATATATACAGATAGAAAAGAGAAATCACTCAATATGCTACAAAAAAAAAATCAAATAAATATAAAAGTCGGTATTAAGGGTAGAATTGAAGTCCAACATTTTATAAGACATACAAAGTTTAAGTAGCAAGATGCCATAAGAAATTCCTACATTATCAATAGTGACATTAAATGTAAATGGAATAAATTGTCCTGTCCAAGGACAAACATTGGCAGGATGGATAAAACAGCATGACCCAACCATATGCTCTCTTCAAGAGACTCACCTTAAATTCAAATACACAATTAAATTGATGGTGAAAGGAAGGAAACAATGCAATACAAGTAGTAACTAAAATTGAGGTGGGGTAGCTATACTACAATACTGCTGGGCCCCCCTTGGCCTCCCACATGGCTCAGCAGCTGCCACCCCTGGAGACAGCCAGGGGGCAGAAGGAAGAGCCGCTCGCAGGCCAGAGGGCCACCTTGTTGGAGATAAAATGGACTTTAAGCCAAAACAGTCACAGGGCACAAAGATGGTCATTACATGCTGATAAAGCAGACAATTCAAAAAGAAGATATACCAATTATAAATATATATTCACCTAACAGCAGAGGGCTAAAATATGTTAAGCAAATACTGACAGATATGAAAAGAAATTTATGGTTCTCTATTAATAGCAGGAGACTTTAACATACCACACTTAATAATGTATAGAACATCTTTAAGATCAGTAAGGAAATACAGAACTTGAATGATGCTCTAAACCAACTGCACCTAACAGACATATATAGAACAATTCACCCATCAAAAACAGAGTACACATTCTTCTCTAGTACACCTGCATTTAAAGACAAAATCCTAATATAAAAATTGGCAAAAGATGTGAATAGACATCTCTCCATAAAAGATATATAAATGAACCAGTAAGCACTGAAAAGCTGCTCAAAATCATTAGCTATCAGGGAAATGCAAATTAAAACTACAATGAGATAACATTTCAAACATATAAGAATGGTTGGTATTAAAAATAAGACAGAAAATAATGTGTTGAAATGGATGTGGAGAATTTGTGACACATTGCTGGTGAAAATGTAAAATGGTTCAACTATTTTGACAGTTTCTCTTAAAGCTATGTGTAGAACTACCATATTATCTGGCAATCTCACTACTAGCTATATGCCCAAAAACAACTGAAAACAGAAGCTTAAAAAGATATTTGCAAACTGATGTCAAAAGTTAAATAATTCACAAAAGCCAAAAGATGGAAGCAAACCAAGTATCCATTAACTGACAATGAATAAATAAAATGTGGTGTATACATACAATGGAATAGTATTCAGCTGTAAAATATAGTGAAGCCCTGATACATCAACAACATGGATGACATTTGAAGGCATCATGTTGAGTGAAATAAATCATATACAAAAGGCCAAATATGGTTTGATCTCATTGATATGAAATAAATTAGAATAAGCAAAATCATATATTTAGAATTTATATTGGTTACCAGAAGATAGGGTGAGGATAGGGATGGTGAAGTTGATGCTTAAAATGTAATAGGTTCCTATTTGTAATGACTTTTTCTGGTAATGGATGGTGGTGTTGGTACAACAACATTGTGAATGTAATTAATAGCACATAAACATATATATGAATGTATTAATAGGAAAAATGTTACCTTGTATATATAGAAAGAGAATAAAACTTTTTGAAAAATTCCATAAATTTACACTAACAAACAGTGAATCCTAAGTTAAAACATGGACTATAGGTAATGGTACAATCATAAAAATTTGCAAATTTAGTAAAAATTTGCAATCATTAGTAAAAAATGATTGTAAATTTTTTACTAATGTAAAGTGTTAAAAATATGGTAATATGATGGTATATGGGAATCCTGTATTTTATGTGTGACTTCTTTAAACCCACAACTCTAATAAAGAAAAAAGAAACAAGCTCACGAGGTCAGCTCTTTTGTATGGTTATTTATTATTCTATGGTTTGGTGGAAAGTCATTAGGACTAAAACACACCAGGAGCAGTGCTTCTCAAGTATTGTGCATACTGAGCAGTTAAGAAGGCACAATCTTGTACCAGAAGCATAGGAGCAATGCACTTATTCTCTTATCTGTGATAAATTTAATTACACTATAACTATAGGAAATGAGGAAAATGGAGTGAGACAATTTTTAAAGGATTAAATAAACCATTTAGCAGTAGCAATACATCCCTTTCCCTAAATGTAACAAATTGTCTTTAAATTTCTCATTAATTTACAAACCCTTGTTTCAGAGTTCTACAATAAAAAAAAAAAGTCTTATAATGCATGCCAATTGTGCGTTGGTTATTCAGATTTTTAATTTAAAAGAGTTTGTCTGAGGTAGATTGAATTATTAAAATCTTAATGCTCCTTTCTATAAGAAGATGGTATTCCAATATGCCATTGATATAAAGGTTGACCATGTATCAGACTTATCCAATATAAGTTAAAAAGGAAAGAACAGTGTAGATTAATGAGTTAGATTAAGTTTTTCCATAATCTATTTACTATTTGACACTGGGGTAGATTTTTCTCTATCAGCTTGGGTTCTGATGTGAAGATTTGTAGCCATCAGAAAATGAACAGGCCTCAAGAATACATAAATAAGACTAATCTTGAGAATTCATACTACTATGCCATAGCTTAAATTGATTGATAAACTGCCACACTATAAACTGGCTGTATCAATTAATACATATATCTTCATTTTTTTACCACATTCTTAGCACCCTGTAGAACATTCCTATATTAATATTCTTAACCGCAGTCCTTACCTACCTCCAAAATCATTGTTATACATTACCAATATTATCCTCCAGCTGTCCTACAACTAACATTAATCTTCCTAGACTACTCATTTCAGCCATAATCACATCCATAAATCAACAGTGTTTGTTACATTCATTATAATGTGTTTAAATAAAATACAACCATTACCACATATTTACATTTGACCTTATTAACATTCTACATAAATCCATGATCTTCTCCGCTTTCTCTTCCCATATTCTATCTCCCCAAAACATACACTTCATAGTCCAAATCCATAAGTCTACTCATTGCATTCAGTTCATATCAGTGAGACCTTCTAATAACTGTCCTTTTGTGTCTGGCTTATATCACTCAAAATTATATCCTCAAGGTTCCTCCACGTTGTCATGTGATCCTCCAATTGAGTTCTTCTTACAGCAGAATAATATTCCATCATATGAATATACCCCATCTTCTTTATCCATTCATTGGTTGGCGGACCCTTAGGTTGCTTCCATCTTTTAGCAGTTGTGAATAATGCTGCTTTGGGACACCATATTTGAGCAACAAGGAGGATTTTCAGGGGTTGGCAGATAGTCATTAATTAAAATTGAGCTCAGTTTCATCATTACAGAAATAAGTTCTGTTAAGTGCAAGCTTCAGGTCCAAGGGTTTGCCTTGTTAGAATAACTTTCTTGATAAGGAAAGGCTAATATATTCGAGTTTATTTTCACAGTCCTCCCTGTTAGAAGTTTGAATGGTGATAATTTTTGTTTTCCAAAAAGGAGTCAATTTTAGACTTAGATATTGCAAAGTTCCTTGTTTACAGATTCTATTCTTGAGAGAATAACAGAAAATCCCAGTGGGGAGAGAAGTTTAATAGTTCTAGAGTTTCCTTCCCCAGTCTCAACCTTGCAAATACTTTTTTAGTTTTATACCCAAAGCACTCTGAAATGCATCAGGATATTGTATCCACCTATACAGAATACCAAGTTCTTATTCTGTATTCTAAATTCCATGTCAAATACACATGAAGATTGTCCAAGTAAACTGACCAGAAAGGTGAAATCAGCTAGTGTGCCACAGAAAATTTTGGAAAAACTACATCTCTCCTCCTTTGTTCTCACACAGAAACTAAAGTTCTAAAACACATACAATATCATCTTTTAACAGGCATTCTGAGTCACTTTAGTCCTAATCAGATCAGCCTTAATCACATCCCCAATTGAAATGATCCTTTTTTCAGCTTCTTCAACAATTGTGGTAGAGAAAAATTCTGCTCCTTCAGTACCTCCAGAACTACAGAATTCCAACTCATTGCCTCAGGTATCACACAGACACCCAAAGCACCAGGGAGCTAGTACACGGAGCAAATCACCCCAAACTTTAGAAATAACAACCAAACCCAGGAACAAATGTGACTGCTACAAGACTTTTCAATCTATGCCTTAATTCTCTTATTCACATTTTCCAAATGAAAGTATTTACAGAAATAAAAATCAATTGACAATTAACTTATATTGAGGTCATCAACCACAGACCACAGCAGAAATTTTTGTGTCTCAATTTCACACTTTTACCAGGGTTATGTTAACTAACAGAGATAACATAATTTACATACTTGCCTTGCTCTCTTTTAAAGTCCCTCCTTGTTGAAGATGAAGCTCTATCCTGTCAGTAACTGTATGCACTTTTAGGGAAGCATCAGAGTGAAACAATGTCCCTGACACAGAGTTGGTTGTTCTTGTGACATAGCAATTTCTAACAATAACTAAAATTATTACTAAGAACATTATAATGTTTAATAAGATGCAGATTATGATGAGGACATATGGCATTGTGAACATTACCAAATCTCTATTAATTCTCTGCAACTTTTAAATATTTATTTGAATAATATTTTATCCATACAAATTCAACCTACAGAAGGTTAGAAAATCCCTTTTGATTTGAAAACACATGCCATACAACCTGTAACATATCAAATGAATTTAATTATTCCCCACACTACTCTTTTGCAAGGAGAAAGAAAAAAACCTGTGATTTTCCAGGGTCTCACTAGAAAATCCTGAATATAACATGAATATATATTAAAAATATTATTTAGAGTTTGTCTTGGATCAGACAAATTGTCAAGTTATCAGATTTGAACATTATGTCTTAATTGGAAAGTGGATCATGGTAAAACAACATTTGATTGCTTATTTAACCAAGGCTAGAGAAGAGATTTATTTTAAAAGTGAGCAGACATATTCTAAAAAAATAAAGGATGATAAGTTCAATATAAAGATCAAAAGGTACATTCTGATATGTTATAGAAATTTGTCTTCTAGTCAGAATACCAAATGGGGAAAAAAAATGTTTATCTTTTCTAACCATGAGCAATGTAGTAATCCAAGGAAACTTCATTATTTTAACAAAGAGAAAATCAAACTCTAGATTTTACATGAATTTACTGTTTGATATGAAGCTCTTAAAAATTAAGAGCTTTGCCCTCCACATTTCTCTTTCTAATTTTGGTAAAAAATCATTTTACTCAACACTCCTTTTCCTTAACAAAACACATCCTGCATACTTTAGATACCTCATACCCACATGCTGTGAGTTACCAAAAATATCTGTGAATTGTCTTCAAACATCCTACCAACACAATTATTCTTAAAATAAAGTTTGTCAAAGTAAGAATTCAATTAGGCAGAAATTTACATTTTACATCATTTAAATATCTAATGTTAACTTATTTTTATTAGTAAACCTATATGAATTTAAGGAGAACATACCTGAGTAGAATACAGTTGTAGGTTTTTATTGTAGTTAACACTGATAGTTGAGGAGACGTAGCTGTTACAGGGGATGGGTCTCAGATACATTGTTTTTCTCAGTTTCCTATTTTATCAGTATTCTAATGAGATATATTATGAATAACTTCTGAAACAGTTTTCTGGAGGCAAGCAGGAAGGTCTGGTTTACTATTATGGCTAAGTTATGATTTAATTGCAGGTTTATAAAAGCAGCCAGCACTTTTCTATTTTTCCTCCATTGCAGATTAAAAATCTCTTTTTTTCATAACATAACATTTCAAAATAATGAACAATAATGAACAATGTCAGGCTTTTAGTTATTTTGCATTGGAAGTTGGGTTTTCATAATTTAAATAATTACTACATTTGTTTAATTTCTCTAAAGCATAATCCAGGAAACTCGACTATAGTGCTCAAGGAAATTTTTTTACTTACTGGGCCTTTTGAAATTCAGCAATTCTATTCAATTCCCCCATCCCAAGGATATAAATATCCTTAAATAATGATTTGTCTACTGTCCCAAAAGTATTATCAGAGGAAACTAATTCCAAATTGGGGAATTCCTTTGAAACTTCAGAGTAAGTAAGGAACACATTTTACAGGACAAATTATGCAAAATGTGGTTTATCTTGCAACACTGTCATTGTTCTTACCACCTTCATTCCTCAGGATTAGTAGAAAGAGCTCCAAACTTAACCCATACTGCCCCTATAGCTGCCGAATCTGGCTCTGTTCAGACACCCACCATTTGAATTGTTTCTGTATTCTGGGAGGAGTGTAAATGAGGTCGAGGGGATTTTAGATAAATAAGGTGGTCCTCATATCTATTAGAGCCATGTGCCCCAATTACAATTGTTTCCAATTATATTACCAGATATATTTTGCCCAAAGATGTGACATGGGCAATTGGAAAAGCCTCTGCCATTTCCTGGGGCAGCCTCAAAAGTCACTTTGAAAGGCACTTTGCTTTCTCAGAGGGCAAAGAGCATTAGGGGATGTTGCTGATCCTTCAGGAAGTTCTGGTCAGTCTCCTCTCCCATGTGCAGTCGTCCACAGCAACCACAAGCACATGTCCCCAGAACCCAGTACCCAGAAGTCCAGAACAGGCAGGGCAGGAGCTCCAGGTATGCCCTCAAGCTTGATAATTCACCTACATTTTAAAACATTTGCATTTAATTCCACAAATACTCTTTTCATATTGGAAGTGTTAAAAGTTCAGTTTCTTTAATTTCAGGTACTTCAGGAGTATGATTATGCATATAAATGGGTAATATTTTATCTTTAAGCAATTTTAATAAAGCTCTTTTAAGAATTTTTAAATTAATTTGGTATTATGAACTGGAGATAGGAATATATATATTAAACAAATAGACTGACACAAATAGAAAGCTTTTAGCTTCAATTACATATATTTAGCTATGAGTCAGACAAAAAACCACAGTAGCACAAAAATATAAAACTCACTAATTTAAACCATAATTTTGAACATTTTCTGAAAATTTGTATTCTGACACAAAGACATAAAAGATTGAATACATGGAATTCTGGCTCATTTTTCTCCTCTTTTACAGTGTAAGTCCAATTGTAATATGTTATTACATTTAAGAGACCCATTCTCTGGCCTTGTTGCCCAGATTCTAATTTATATTGGGGCCAGGCTGTGTTGCAAAAGAATATCTTCTTCTTTTTCATTTATTCTAACAATTTGGATCATTATTAGAAAGTTATCTAATACACATTTTACAAGGCTGCAGCCACTTATGCTGTTAACATTTTCTATATTTGTAACTTTCAGCATGCTAACACAAAGTGTACACAGAACTAAACACATTTAGTCTCAAATTTGGTAAACAAGGATTCCATTAACAAGTAAAATAAACCAAAAGAAATCAAAACCAATTTGGGACTCAAACCCATGACCAAAGACTGGAACCAAAATGGACTTGAGCCAAAGACCAGAACCAAATTGAGACTCAAACCCACACTCAGAATATGAGTACTTCTATGACTGACTCTCAAATACCTGGGACCAGTACCCAGAACAGCCCAGTTGGACTAAGATGGGATTCAAACCCACAGCATTAATCAATAACCAATCTGGGCTAAGGTTGGACTCTAACCCATAATCTTAACCCAGCAATTGAGCTGAGCTAGATGGGAATTGAAAATCCAATCTTAACCCAGTAACCAAAAAATCCAGAACAACAGACAGGTTTCACAAGGCACCTTAACAAAGTTACTCACCCAAAAATACCAAATTTACTCATCCAGAAGATGTCTTTATCTGGAACTACTTCTTCTCTTAAAATTAAACTGTGCCAAAGACCTGGTGATGCCAGTGAAAATGGAAGAAATACCTGGATGTCGAGAATCTGGACTAACTGGGTCTAGGAGGCCACTCAGGGTTGATGACTGAAAAATTCCATCCTGCAGGGTCCGCGGAGCCTCAGGCAGAATTCTCTATGACTGTCCCTTCATGGCCATGAAATTGTTACTGCCCAAAGTGGGCTCACTGCCTGATGCACACAGCAGTCAATGCTGTGACACTAGGATTTTGAGAAGAGAAAAAGTTTATTACATAGTCACCTGGCAAGGAGACCAGATTTCAGGGAACCTCAGATCAATCTCTCTGACCAAAATTGAGCCTACAGTTTTATACTGTGGGGAGAAGGCAGGCTAAAGGGAATGGCTAAGGATGGGGTGAGATTGTGTGGGCTAATCCAGTTGTTGAGACGGTAGGTTAAGGGTGTGGTTTAGCAGAGCATGCTCTGTTGCAAATCATGCTTGGTCTTAAAATGGAAGCTTACCATGCCCAGTGGCTAGAAATGGTCAAAGCCCTCCTTATCAGGTGCTGCCAAGAGAAAGGAAAGAATAATTTTTCTAGCAGTGGAGCCAGCTTCTTCTGAACAAATATGATGAGTTGGGAGCTCAAACAAAATAAATGAAAACTTTTTCAAACTAGTAAGTGAGGGGCTACTTCAGTAAAAAATGGGTTGGTAAGTGGCACTTTCAATAACAAAAAAAGGATTAAAAATTATTTATGCAAAATATTACGGTTATTTTTCAAACATAATTTTTTTTTAAAGTTAGAACACGTGGTTCTCTTAAACAATGAGGGACATAATAAAGCCAAATAAAGTACAGGAAATTATGGTGATAAAACACAGAATTCCTGACTTCTAAACCAGTTACTCAGAAAGTAAATAAATCTTTTTACAATTTCTAAATAACAAATGGATAATCCCAGAAAATGTTATTTTAACAGACAGAAAACCAAATTTTCCTTTGCATGAATATAGAGTTGCTTAAAAATTGTATAGCAGGGGGCCTTGTCACAGTGGGTGGAGACTCACACAATAACTGAGAGAATACAGGATTCCCATTCTGGAAAGCTCTGCCGCATTCTCTAAGGGAGCAGCAATAGTCCCCCAAGTCCAGGGGCAGTGACTGGAGGAGGAGGATGATCCAATGATGGGCCCTTGATATTGATGACGAGGCTTACGAGCCTTTGCTCTTGATATTGAAACTTAGCCTATTAGTATGGGGTGCCTAAGGGTTGCCTCCTGAGAGCCTCCTAGTTGCTCAAATGTGGCCTCTCTCTAAGCCAAACTCAGCATATGAATGCATTTCCTTCTACCCAGCATGGGACATGACTCCCGGGGATGAGCCTCCCTGGCACTGAGAGACTGCTACCAAACACCAACTAGCAATGCAACTGGAAAAAGACCTTGAATAAAAGGGGGAAAAGGTAAAGACAAATGAGTTTATATGTCTAAGAGACTTCACAGTGAGTTGGGATGTCATCCTAGAGGTAACGCTTATGCACATTTCAGCAGGATCTCATAGACTTCGAAAGTGGATACTATCCCAATTAGTGGGGATCCTGAGGGCTCAGGAGACACCCAGGTCCTATGGCCATGGCAGATAACTCTGGAGTTTGGTGCCTTGCCAGTGGGCCCTACTTTGAAGTTTGTGCTCCTGATAGTGATATTGTTGAATTCAGTTATGCCTTCCCTGAACATAGCTCATCTGTCCCTTCTATTTAAACCTATACTTGGTGCTGGAGTTCATAGGCATAGGTCCAGAGACTCGAGTTTTTGGGCTGTCCATGTGCCAGTTGGGCCCAGAACCTCGGCAGAGATGCAACACCTACTCTACAGCTCATTGGACTCACCCAGGACAACTGGCAGGGAGATGATGATGGACAATGGCCATCCCAGGGAATGGAGAGAGTCTGCACCTGCAGGCAGACTCTTCCCCATGGGGTATAAGCCCCCTCTCAATTGGAGATGGAATGGGCAGGCAGACTCTTCCCCATGGGGTATAAGCCCCCTCTCAATTGGAGATGGAATGGACATCACCATCCCAGAATCCTTGGGGTTGGGGGCAGAGCTATGGGGACTAGAGTGGACTTACTGGTATTCTTCTATAGATATATTGTGATTCTAGCAATGGAAGAAATTACAACATTGATATGGAGCCAGTGGCCACTGGAAGTTGAGGGCAGGGAGAGGGAAAAACAGTTGTAATATGGGGGCTTTTTTGAGACTTGGGAATTGTCCTGAGTGATGCTGCAATAACATATATAGGCCATTTTACATCATCAAATAACATGCAGAACTGTGTGGGAGAGGGTGTAGACTACAATGTGAACTATGGTCCATGTTTAATGGCAAAGCCCCAGGATGTGTTTATCAATTGCAATGAATGTGGGAGGATGCAGGAGGTGTGGGGAGTGGGGGATATGGGAATCCCTATATTTTCTGTGTAACAGTTATGTAATCTAAGTATCTTTTAAAAATAAATTTTAAAAAAATAATAAAAATCTTATAGAAAAGCTCATTGAATATTTACCAGTTTATAACATGAAAAATTTACTTGCTTTTCTGAAAACCATTTATAAATTTCCATATCTGTTTAGGTTTTATCATTTAGTATTCTCTTTTTTATTCCACAATAACCAATAATTTTGCTTTAGTTTGTGACAGAACTAGTTTTTTCTTTTATTCCTGACAAAAAGCATATTCTGCATAACTTATATACATGACTTAGCATCAGTCTAATATTTTAACATATCAAAATGTCTTGCACTCTACCTTTATGCTGACAAATTATACAAAACTGAATTGCTCTTGAAATACCTTTGCCAGTACTGTGACTCAATTTGGTTAAATTAAATCTTACATTACTTTAACATCTTATACATGCAGTAGCATCTTAAAGAAATTGATTAAAGAGCCAACTTTAGAATCATTGTATCTTTCTGAAGCTGCTAAATACCAATCACAGAGTATACCTCACTTCTTTAGTAAAGACCAGGAAACTCTTTTTAAGTGCACGTCTCAAATGTTCTACCTTGGTTAATTCATGTATTCCTCAAGTGGCCACGGCAAACTGAAATCATCCTTGGTGAGATTCACCATTTACTGAGAAATAAATATGAACTAGACCCATAGTGTTATAGAAATAAGCATCAGGGGATTTTGCAGGAGTAGAGGAAGGAGATTTTGATTGGGAAGAGCTCATATTCAATCAAACGTTCCAAATGAAAATTACATAAGGACACTCAAAACAGAAAATCAGCTGTCTTATGGTATACCAGAAAATTTGTAAACCTCATTCTCCTAAAAAAATAAAATAAAATGGTCAGAGTTAGAAACTCACAAAGCACACATCTGGCATGAAACAAAAGCAAGTCCAATAATATATGTGGAGAGCTATTCTGAGGAAGTCAAGGACACATTAATTTACTTTGTATAAATAAATTAAACTTATATTCTGGCATAAAATTAAAAATGTATTGTAACTGCTGTGAATTTGGAAACATTATTGAATACTTCTCTTTATGTTTGGCCAAAGAATTAATTGCTAATTTTATTGCAAAGGAATATCATTGAAAATGTAACTACTCACAAGATTATAGGCAAGAAGGAATCCTTCTCAAGAGGAGATGAAGGAAAGCTGGCTCTCAAGGTTGAATTCACCAGTTAAGCAGGGCTTATTATGGGTATGATACATATGTGTCCTTCCTAAAGAAAAAACATAATAATAAAACCTCTAGAAACAGAATTATTCTTAAATGTGTATCTATCATGGAAATAACTCCATGAATTTTACGCAGAGAAGGAAGAGTCTAGACCATAGATTTGCTCAGTCTCTTTTAATATTCCAAAAGAAATATTCATTGTAGGGAAGATAAACTTGTTGCCTCATTGTTAAGGTATATTTGTATATTATAGTTGATTTGTTTCTTTGGTATCACTAATGAATAAGTCCCTGAAATGGTGATAATATATCTCAAGAGCAGTAGCATTCTTATTTATTTCTGTCCCATATGATAAATTTATGCAAACAGGATAGTAGGAATGTGTCTGATTCTAGTATTTATACTATGTAACTAATTTTTAATGGCACCTGAACATCTGTGTGTGTATACATATCTAGATGCCAAAGACTGGAAATGTAAAGATAAAAAAATTGATCTAAAGTAGGTAACCAAGAATGAGATATTTCTTGATCTCAATTTCAAAGGATAGCTAAGATTTTATAGGTAAAAATGAGTTACAATGGCATTTTATGGAAATCTAAAATAAAATAAAATAAATAAACCAAAATTGTCCTTAAAATCCAAGGGAAATGTAGAGATCTCCTGTGTAGTTTTTATGATGAATACTTTCTGAAAAATATTAACTGGGTATTATAAACCAGCTACGTTCCTTGAAGATCATTATAATATATTACTATGTAACTTCTGTTTAACAATAGATGAGGAATTAGCAATTCTGCTCAGTACGGTATTGTCCACATTTTAAAATTGTGAAGTAAATACTTTCTAGATCTCCTGAGGTAGTAAGAAACAGTGAATACCCTGCAATCTCTCTAGTGACCAAGGCTATTCTTCTACCAACCATGGTAGGTTTTGAAGATGAAGCTGTATAGTAAATTTAGCAAAGTGAATCAAGAATTTTAACACACTGAGGAATAAAGGCTAATTCTTCAAAGTGAGTTGGAAGGTCATTCCAGAGGTTATGCTTATGCACTTCTCAGCAGGATCTCATTGACTACCAAAGTAAATATTGCTTCAAATAGCAAGGCTCCTGAGGGCTCTGGAGACATCTAGATGCTATAGGCAGGACAGACAGCTCAGGAGTTTGGTGCACTACAAGTGGGTCCTACCATGGAATTTATGCTCCCCAGAGTGACAGACTTGGACTCAGTGGTAGTTTCCCTACACATGACACTTCTACCCCTTCTATTTGAACCTATATTTAGTAATAGAGTTGATAGGTGTATGTCCATGTGACTTAATTCTTTGGGCTATCCATGTGCCAGTTGGGACCTGAATCTCAATAGAGCCAAGTTCAAGTTCTGTGACTGTAATTATATTTGATACAGGGTCTTTGAAGATGTGATGAAGTTGATGCCAAACTGAAATAGGGAGGACACTAATCGAATAGGACTATTGTCCTTATAAGGAGAGGAAATTTGTACTCAGCCACTGGCAGAGAGAAGATGCCCATGTGATGATGAAGACAGAGATTAGAGTGCTGCAACTTCAAGTCAAGGAACAACAAAGTTGACTGAAAACCATTTGAAGTTAGGAAGAGGTAAGTTTTCTGAGGGAGCATGGCCCTGTTAACAGCTTGATTTTTGACTTCTAGGCTCCATCACTGTGAGACAATATATTTTGTTGTTTTAAGTCACCAACTATGTGATACATCTTAATGGGAGCCCCAGATAACTAACAAATTTGGAAAGAAGTGGAAGTTTTGAGATGCTTGTTTGCCTTACAATGCCTGCTGAGGGCTCAGAAGGAAGTGAGGAGACAAAGTGTCTATCATCGATTAGAACATAGAGATCATCATAAGCAGAATATTGCTAAAAATATTACTGTTGAAGGCACTTCTGGTGAGGCTTCTTATGGACACTAGAAACATGTTATTGAACAATGGAGTGTAGGTTATCCCTGTTATAAAGTGGAGGAGAGCATGGCTGAATTATATTGTGCTGGGTGGAAAGCAGAACTCATAAAGTATGGAAGTGAATGTTAAGATGAAGAGCACTTGATGATGTGGAATATTCTCAAGCTATTCAGATAATGTACTTTGGAGATGCTGCGTCAAAGGTATGAATGGGCAACAATTTTATAAAAAGTTTAACTGTGTGATTCATGGATACAATAAAGCATCGCAGGAGAAGCAGGTCAGCTGTAGACTATGAGGCTCTCTAGGCTTTGCCTCTCTCCACAAAGCCAGCTGTGACCTGTCAGCTGAATGGCTCATCTCTTTCCCCAGGGCCTTCTCTCTTTCCTCAAGAACAAGCTCCTCTGTGTGCGTACTTCCTGGGACTCCAGCTCAAAAACTCCAGCATCAAAACTCCAACTCTGTCTTTTGCCATGTCTTTTCACACCCTACTGATGTGGCCCAATCAAAGCCCTAATCATAATTTGATTAAGTAAAACCTCTGAATCCAATACAATCCAATACACCCAGAGGAAAAGGCCAGTTTACAAACATAATACAATATTTCTTTTTGGATTTCATCAATAATATCACACTGCTACAATGTGGTTTCCAAGTATTTTCTCCCAATGTGTAGGTTATCTTTTCCTTTCAGGCTAAAATCCTTTGAGGTGCAAAAGTTTTTAAGCTTGAGTAAATCTCACCATTTATATTTTTCTTTTCTTTTTTTAATTTTTCTTGTGCTTTGA
This sequence comes from Cabassous unicinctus, assembly GCA_029593785.1. NCBI lineage: Eukaryota > Metazoa > Chordata > Mammalia > Cingulata > Chlamyphoridae > Cabassous > Cabassous unicinctus. The sequence goes on along the minus strand of JAQZBX010011664.1, from coordinate 12,275 downwards.
GTATAGAAGTGAATAAACTATTGCCTAACAAAAGTTCCTGAAGTTGCTTCCCTGTGTTTTCTCCTAAGAGCTATATAATTCTGGTTCCTATATTTAGGCCTTTGTTCGATTTTGATTTTATTGCTGTATATGGTGAGACATAGGGAAGCACCTTCATTTATTTGTACATGGACATCAAGATTTCCCAAGACCCTTTTTGCGGAACCTATTATATCCCCAGTGAGTGAACCATCAGTTAGCCATAAATATGAGGGTTGACATCTGAACTCTCAATTCAGTTTCAGTGTTCAGTATGTCTCTCCTTAAACCATTATCATGCTGTTTTGATTACTATGGTTTTGTAACAATTTTTAAGATTGGGAAGTGCGAGTCAAGAAACTTCATTTTTCTTTTTCAAGGTGGTTTTGACTATTGAGAAACCTTACCCTTCCATACAAATTTGATGATTGGCTTTTCCATTTCAGCAAAGAAAGTTGTTGGAATTTTTATTGGGATTGCACTGAATCTATAAATCACTTTAGGTGACTTGTTTAAAAATGTTCCAGGGTTGAATGTGATGTCCCATCAAGAGCTATCTACTTTTTTTAATGTAGGAATTATTAAGAGGAATTTTATTTCTATTAGCAAAGCCAACATATTTATCATAACACAAAAGGACAAGTATTAAATCAATATTGGTTATTTCTCAGATTGACCTTACTGATTTAAATGCATGAAAATTTTCTGGATAAATAAATTCAGTTGCTCAGAAAATCTAAAGAGATAAAAATAAAAGCAATATATTGTCATGCCTAAACTACAAGGGATATGAATATAAATCAACTCTAAATTTCTTTAAATTTTATTCCAGTGTGAACAAAACTTATTAAAGGACCAAATTTAATAATAAGAAGAACATGATGGCTATAAAACAGTGTTAAGTCATGTAATGTACTTCTATTTCCATTACATATACAAAAAATCTGGATTCAGCATTTTGTCATTGATTTGGGACAGGTTTTTTGTGTCAGTTCAAATAAAGAACAGGATTCAAAGACATCTTTCTTTCTAGCTGGGGACTTTGCATTTATTTCTGCCTTACAAAGCTGAGCAATGTACCCAATTACTGAAATCTCATTTAATTGAGTCCAAAATCTCCGACAAAAACAAATAATGAATAAAATGGCATACTATTTTTATTAGGTTTTGCTAAGGAAACCTCACAAATATTAGTAAGTTCTTATCAAACTAATCCTACCAGCAACATTAGTTTTAGACATGTCCATGTGCTCTCCAGCACTTTACAGAAAACAAAATGGAAGTAGGGAGCTGATACATTCTTTTACAAAGGCTTTTAGAAACAACAATTACCAATTGACCCCTCAAACCCACTTCCAGGTACAAACACAAAAGTTTTGAAATCAAGGACTTGAAGATATATTTGCACATCGATGTTTGTTCATAGCAGCATTATTCAAAAATGCCAAAAGCAGTACAAGTGTCCAACAACATATAAATGGGTAAACAACATGTAGTAATTTCTTCTTTACAAGGGAAATTAGAAAATACTTAGAGATGAATGAAAATCAAGACACAACATAACATAACTTAAAGGATGCAGTGAAGGCAATACTCGGAGGAAATTTATAGCTGTGAATGCCTATAGTAAAAAAGAAAAAAGATATCAAATTAAGAATCTTGTTTGACATGTTGAAATAGAAAAAGAAGAGCAAAGTATACCCACAGTTATCCAAAGGAAGATTAGAGAAGAGATAAATAAAATAGGGTAGAAAAACAATTGAGAATAAACAATACAAAAAGTTGGTTATTTTTTAAAAATCAATAAAATTAACAAGACTATCTAAACTCACAAAGGAAAAAAGAAAAGACAACCAAATCAGAAATGAAAATGATGTCACTACTAATCTTACAGAAATAAAAAGGATTATAAGCAAATACTATGAACAATTGTACACAACTAATGAGATAATCCAAGTAAAATAGAATTTTTTCTAGAAATACACAAATTACCTAAATTGACTCAAGGAGGAAGAGAAAACCACAGCAAGCTTTTAACAAGTACAGAGATGGAATCAATAGCCAAAAACCTTCCACCAAAGAAAGCCCAGCACCAAGGGGCTTCACAGCTCCAAAGTTGGTTTCTCCTTTGATTTTAGGAAAGGGGAAGGAGTGGGTGCTGTCACTAGTGTTGACCGTGGTTCTTCCCGGAACTCTGCAGGAACTCCGGGGGTTAAAGGGACCCCCCCACACACACACACACACGAGGACCCTGGGCACCCGGTGGTTTGTTCTTGTCTAATCCGCCCCCGGGGATGTCCTGGAGAAGTCGCGCCTTCTGAGCCAGGCCTCACTGGTGTCGGCCCGGATCTCCGCCCCACCCCGGCGTGGGCGATCCCCTCAGCAGCCTACTGCTCCGAGGCTGCCAGAAGAAGCCGCTAGCCGCCCAGACCCGGGCGGAGGAGAGACGCTCGCCGGCTAAGGAGCCCGGCGGGGACTGGCGGCCACAGCAGGACGGTGCCAGAGCTCTCAAGGGCTACCAGAAGGTCAAGGAGGAGCGCGGGGAGCAGACCTCCCCTTGCCGGCGGGCGGCGAGCCCCGGGGGAAGGCGAGAGGGCGAGGGGGCTGACTCTCCGCCTCGCCCGCAGGCCGCCAGCGCCGGAGCGCACCTTGGGCTTCGCGTGTTACCCTCTGAACGCCGCCAACGCGGACTGGAGCTGCCCTGGCGCGCCGCCCCCGCCTCACCGCTCCAGCCCGGCGCGCCCCGCCGCCGCTTTCTAGGAAGCACCGAAAGCTCTTACCGAGACTATGAGCCGCGTGATTACAGCCCGGAAAACCTGCAAGAAGCGCCTGGGAACCAGCTAGACCAAGCCCGCACCCCGCACCTGTGCCAGGAACACGTGAGTGCGCCAGCACACTGGGAACCCCGCGGGAAGGTCCAGCTCCGGACTAGAGCCCGTGGCCTGGCAAGGCTGCTGCTTTTGCGCACGCGCCCAGATGTGGAGACTCTATAAAACCTAAAGTTTTTTGGTGGTATTTCTCCACTCCTTTGTCGTTTTCCCAACAAAGCAACCACTCTATAAATATCTCTCTCCAATTGTACTGGTTCCCCCAGTACCACCATCTTCTCCTTTGCCCCACAACAATGTTATTTGAGAAAACACTTTTGTGAAAATGGTCACCAAAAGGCTAATAGCTATTTCTCTTCTGTTATTGACCTTATATTTCATATATTGCAATGTATGAGTACACCATGGAAGATTTAACAAGATTTAGTGCTTTCACCTTTTCCCTCACCTGCATGGGACATAAATATTTCCTACTATATCATTCAATATGTGCTTTTAGAACTTTTACATCAATCATTTGGTCCAATAATGTCAGAACTAGGATACATCTGAGGTTCCCCAGTAAGAAAGGACATCACCCAGTGGTTGTTGTTTAGGGTATAATACCTTGTGCAATGCTTTTACATTCTCTCACTTGTTAGGTTGACCACAAGTTCAGATATGCCATGGGAAAGTTCTGCTTTGCAACCATCTTTTCTCAACAAAATATACAGAACTCCATTTTATTGTCAAAAGGGACTCAAATGTGACAATATTACATGCTTACCTTACCTGGTTGGAAAATGTTAGATTAAATGCATGGTCATATATTTGATAATACACTACAGAAATAAGTGGTAGATTTAATTGTATGTGAGGAAGGACAGAGAGGGCAACTGAATGCTTACATCTGCTTATCTAACAGCATTAAACTTCTAATACCAGAAATTACTTCCTCTCAAGATTGCACAGATATTTATTATGACCTGAAAAATTATAGTACAGATATGTTACAAGTTCACTGGGGAAGGAAGTCTTCCTTACTGACTTAGAGTGAATAATGACTTCGTATATGAGAAGATGCTTGAATTTACATAATAGGAAAATACAAATGCTAAAGAGAAAAACCTATGAAAGTGTGATTCATAAATCTAACTAAAATTAATGATCAAAAGCCAATGACCTTAATATTACTTGATACTGGGTTACAGCTGAAGTTTAAATATGCCAAAATATATACCTTGACTACTTTCTGTCATGTGTATATGTGAGTGTTTTTGTGTGTTTGTGAGAGTTTCTGTGTGTATGTATACATTTTTCTTTGTCTTTCCTAGAACTGTGTTTTCTTTCTTAATTTGGTACATATATATTCATCCAATAAACTATACACATATGTCCCCATTACTACAATTCTATTATTTTGACCACTTAACCAATAGCACCAACATCACATCAAATTAATATCCTGCTACAAGTGTCACTATCAAAATCATCAGATTACTCTTAATATTTATTCATGCATCTTAAATATAAGGTATATTTGAATCCACTTTGAATATGTTATTATGATAGAGGATTATATGAAGACTTAACATAAACATACCCCAAATTTTATATAAATACCTAGACTCCTCTCTAAAAGGCTGAGAATTCCCAGGTCTGTCTGGATGATTCTCAAAGATTCCCTCAATTGAACCTCATCCCCTTCAGGAAATTCTGGCAAAGGTGACATTCAGCGCACTGTTCATGGTTTCGTTTTGTAGATTGAAAAGAAAGGATTCAGGAGAGGTGCATTGATACTGTAGAGGATAAAGAGAACCTTTTTGAGGTAAAAGCTTCTTTTCAGTGAGGGAAAGACATATGCAAAGATGGAGATCCCAGAGCCCATGGAGACCACAGTGAAGTGAGAGGCACAGATAAGCAAAGCCTTTGTGTTGACCTTGGGCTGAGGTATCTTCAGTATGGTGGAGATAATGCAAGCATAGGAGAACACTTTGAGTGAGAAGGATCTGATGGACAGGATAAGGGAAATGAGGAAATACATTAGTCAATGACATATTTGTCAGCACAGGTCTAGTAGAGGAGGGGGCACTGCCACAGAAAATTTGACCAACCTCCTTGGGGCCACAATATGACAGCCCTGCCTTAAGGATGGTGCATGTGAAAATGAGGAGCTAGCCATCACCCAAGACAATATTACAAGATGGAAAAAGAATAAGCTGCTCATAATCTTAAGGTACTGAAGGGTTGTTCTGAATATAGTGAGGAGCTGTGTAAAATGATAGCTTCCTGCTGAATTGAGAGAGGTACATCAGACCAAAGGACAGCTCAGACAAGCTCAGGTTATTGAGTAAATAAGCATTTACTTGGGGCTTACATGAAATCCTTGTCTCAGTAGTGGGACAGTTCTGAGTGTTATCATTTACACTCATTGCAAAATGAGAAAGTCCTTTTAAAATGCATGTCTGTGTGCATATGGTAAAGGCACATGACAGGCAGCAGAACTTCTAATGATTGTAGAGGGTTAAAAAATTTACTGATCAGTCACAAGTTCACAACCAGTTCCCAAGTCTTGTCTTTTAGCTATTTAAGAATGAAATGTTGATGTGACTGGAAGCTTAAAGTACTGGAAGAGTTAGGGGAGAAAAGGCAAAGCCTTATATGCAATCTTTCCTCCACCTCTTCTACCTGAGGACCTGTTTGTGGAAGAGGGGGGTTTATAAATGGTGATACTGTGATACAAGGCCACACCTACAATATAAACAATAAGACAAGCAAATAGCAACTAGTAATTATAGGCGTCCATGGACTCTGGCAGTTGTCACCTTGAAGGGAGGCTCTTATTTGACGTCTTTAGCCAATTACTCCAATTTTTCAAAGATAAGGGAAGGATATTCAAGGGGATACTGGAGCTGTTGGATGCTGGCATGTATCTGCACATCAGTTGATTTTGGATTACTGCCATGGGGGTGGCTCAGTGAAGGAAAACATTAAACAAAGTCATGTGAATCAGAAAGAGAAGGCTAAGGGTGCAAGCACAAATGTTTAATAGGTACTCAGAGAGGAAAGTCTTCTCCAGTGAGTAAAATAACAGTGGTACTTTCTCCCATAAGCTCTAGGACATTTGCTGAGAGCGGGTGTTTTCCAGACTTGCAGTGCCACACATGTTGACCATCCAAAGGAGCAGGTCATAATGCTAATTGTGTTTCTTTAGGTTCTACCCACATAATTCTGACAATGATTTCCCTACTGGTATGCTTTTCAAGCAATTTACATATTGTATTATTGTCAGTCCTCATGAGAACAGGAAGGTTGACTGCAGTGTTCCACCAGCCTGTTACATAGTGCTCTCTGGCACTGTTAAAAAGAGTCAGTCTGAAAGTAATATCCACTGTATGGCTAAGGAGACCAGGCCAGAACTGGCTGGTAAAGCCACAGTAGCTTTCAGCAGCCATAGTTTGTTTCAATCCACTTCTGGGACATGGCCAGGTGATATAGCTGATACCTTTTTTGTTTTAGGGGTTGTATTAACCAGCTGTGCCAACAACTCAAATGGAGAGACACCATTTGTGGTAGTTGGGTCTTGGTTTAAATTCATTAAATATGTCAGTTAACACTGAGCTGTAACCCCACAATGTACAGTTTTTAATGAGTTCCCTTATTTGTTGTTTTAGAAAGCCATTTTTCCTATCTATCAGGGAAAACAGAGAGAGAGACAGGGAAAAGGACAGTCAGAGAGAGAAGCTGATTGATTAAGGGAGGATACATGGAATAAACATTGTAGTCATAAATCCTTTTAGCAGGGCTTACACAATTTGATGAAGAATTGTGACTACTAGAGGAAACAATAAGTAGGTTACTATCAAAAAGCAAAAATCAAGTGAGATAATATGTGTTATTAATTCACTAATATAAATTTTCTTATGAATTATTTAAAATAAATATTCAAATAAATTTATCAGACCTTACAAGACAATACAACTTTCCCTAACATCTAGTCTTCATAGAATTCTCAGAAACCTACTATGGGTTGATGCCATCTTATGTTCAGCACTAATGACTTTTTATAATATAGGAAACAATTCCCAATCATTTTCATTTTCCCTTTCTAAGACATGCAATTTTATACTTTACAATATATGACCATACTTTACAAGATATCACCCATGCACAGTAGACATTTCTTAGCTCAGGAAAAATCAAAAGGAGGATGGACTTGGATCCATTTTTCTTCCTTTTGGAATTTGTTTTCAGAGCCAAGGGATTTGGGTTTCTTTAGGAACTGCTGAAATGAGATCACTTTTGAGGTTGGGCTACTGCCCAAGCACCCCAGGAAAATTCCACAACACATACCTGGAGGAAGGTTTGCTCAGATTAATAAAACTTTAAAATCAGGCCAAGATCCCTCAGGGTGAACCTTTTGGCTAGGAAAAATTCAGTTGTGAGTGAGAAGTTTCTTGTTTCTGCAAATTTTGTGTTGTAAACTCCTTAATGACTGTAATCCACAGAGACTCTAGAAACTTTTAAAAACAATAGGGCAAGAAGTTTCAAATAATGTGATTTTTTTTTAACTGTTTACTAAGACGCAGAGAAAATAGGCATATTCATATACGTATGTATGTGTATATGTGGGTTTGTGTATAATCTGTAACCATGCAGTACCTCAGAGCTGCAGATAACTATCCAATACTAGTATGAATGGAACTCACACATTACTCATTTTCAGTGACTCTAATGAAGGTGCAGGATTATTTCACAAATAGAAATCCATGGATGTTGTTCTAGTTTGCCAAAGTGCTGCTGATGTAAAGTACCAGAAGTGGCTTGGCTTTTGTAAAGTGGTTTATTTGAGGTAAAAGCTTACAGTTCTTCATCCATGAAATGTCCATATGAGGCAACATAAAAAGAGTTTACTCACCAAAGTCAGCTGCCACATGAGGAAGCAAGATGGCCAACAATTTCTGCCGAGGTCTCAGCCTTCCGCTCCTGGCTCACTATCTCTCAGAGCCAAGGTCCTGGAGCTCAGTTCTGAGTAACTAAGCATATATCAGAGCTTATATCCTCTTGAGCTGCTCCATGGGCTCAGTCTCTTGGAGACTTCATTCTTAAGCAGTCCTCTAATCCTCTATCACATGGTTGGATCAAATATGGCAGAGCTTCCTTTTCCTATGTCTTTCTCTCTGTGTGAATCTGTTTATATCAGACTTAGCAAGAGGACAGAGACTCAACCTGAGACATGTCACACTGATGTAGTCCAATCAAAAGCTATAAATTGATCTTATCATGTAATTTAATCAAAGAACCCCCAACTTAATTTAATGCAATCAAAGAGTATCACACCCACTGGAAGAGATTAGTTTAAAAACATAATCTTTTTCTTTTAGGGACTGACCACATTCAAACTGCCAGTTCTATCCTCTGAATCCCAAAAAGACCTGTCTGACCATATACAAAGTGCATTCATTAAATCACAATATTCCAAAAACTTTAAATCATTTCACTAACAATGCTAAGTACAAAATCTCATATAAATCAGTTACGGGCATGTGGCTTCCCTTAGGTCAAATGTCTCCTCTGGCTGTAGACCTGTGAAAGTTACAAAACAAGTTGTCTGCTTCTAATATAAAACAAGAGTCAGACATAAGATACACATTTGCATTAATATAGAGAGAATTTGGGAGGAAAAACAGGCATCAAATGTCCCCAGCAGTTCCAAATATGTGCAGGGAATACTCCATTAGATTTCAAAGTCTGAAAGTCATCCTTAGAATGATGTCTTCTTCTCCTTGGGGCCTCCTGGGGACTTGTCCAACAGCCATTTTCTTGTTTCCACCCTCATCAAGCACCTGGGTGATGGCTGAGCTCTAGACTTCACCCTCAAAGAACATTGAGGTGATGACCACACTTTCCCCAATCTGTGGGAATAGTCTCAACTCCCTTAGTACAATGAGGTGGTGGCAATATTCTCCCTAATCTCTGGCACACAGGTCGACACTCATCAGAATAGTGGGGTGGCAACCTGACTCTTGGGGAGAGTGCTTGGGGAGCATAGGGGAATGTACTGCACTCTTTCTGTAACCTGGGGTAGCCAAACTATCCAAGAATAATGGGCTGGAAGATCCACTCTCTTCAAATGCTGGGGCAAAGTTACCCTTTCCACAAATATGGTTGAGATACCTGTCCTTGTCCGATGAAATGACTTAATTCCATATATCAGCCTCCATGGTTTTCCTTGAAGCCATTTTTCCTTCAATCTCTCCTCTCCCTGTCCCTTTTACTCCAGGCTGACAGAGGTTTTGTTCATACAGTTCTCACAAAAGAACTTGTTGGTTTAGCATGCAGAAAGCAGGTGTCCAAGCCATCAGACAGTAAGACTTTCCACAAGTCTGTTCTGGATAACCCCATTCCCAAACCTGACTTACAAGTTCTAAGTTTAGTTAAATTCTCACATGGGACACTACCCTCTGGGGGCTTGTTTTCTGGAAGATTGAAATTTCTTAAATCACTAGTCTCCGGTTTCTTTGTGCCAAGCAGTTTAGTTCTCATCATATCTATTTCCACTCACAATTTGGTATAAGCTGCATGGGAAAGCCAGGCCACATTTTCTGCATTTACTTTGGAAATATTCTCAGCTAAATGTCCAAGCTTGTCATTTTCAAATTCTGCCTTCCATCTAATATCAGGAGTCAATTTTACCAAGGTCTCTACAACTTTAAAACAAGAATTGCCTTTCCTCCAGTTTCCAATAATGGTTTCATCATTTCAATTTCAGGCCTCATTGGAAATGACTTTAGGGTCCATATTCTTACTAATAATCTCTTCAAAGCAATCTATGCCTTTTCTATAAAAAATCTCACAATTGCTTCAAAAAAATCCCTTCCCCATTTATAAAACCATCCCAGTATTTTTGTAATTGCAGCAGCACTACCCCATTCTCCCAGTACCAATTTCTGTTTTAGTTTGCTAAAGGGTTGCTGATGCAAAATAGCAAAATGAGTTGGCTTTTATAAAGGGGATTTATTTGGGATAAAAGCTTACAATTTCAAGGCCATGAAAATCCAAACCACGGTGCCATAAGACGTAATTTCTCAACAAAATCAGCTACCATGTGGGGAAGCAAGATGGCCAATAATCTCTGCCAAGGACTTAGCCTTCCCCTCTGGCTCACTGTCTTACAGAACTCAGCTTCTGGAGCTCAGCTGTGAGAAATCAAGTATATAGTAAGTATCTTTTTATCTTTAGCTGCTCCATGGGCCCAGCCTCTTGGGGGCTTCATGCTTTAGCAATCCTCTAGTCCTCCCTCACATGGCCAGATCAAATATGGCAGAGCTCAATTTTCCCGTGTCTGTGTATCTGTCTCTATCTGTATGACTTATATCAGACCCAGTAAGAGGGCAGAGACTCCATGTGGGTCATGCCTCACTGATGTATTTCAATCAAAAGCTCCCAAATGTTCTTAGAAAGTAATCTAATCAAAGGACCCTCAACAGAATTTAACAAAATCAAAGAGTATCACACCCACAGAAATGGATTAGTTTAAAATCATAATCTTTCTCTTTTTATGATTCACCAGTTAGAAACTTCCACAAATGTGAACTCCTACAATCTATTCTTATGTCTAACATTTTATGGTTGAAAATGCTTGTCCTGCACATAGACCCTTGGAGAAGGATGTGAGGGTGACTTAAATCCCCTCCCCACTCAACATGGCAGCAGCTGCCTCTGAACTAAGGCACTGGGAAGGCTTTTTTAACAGCACTTGCTCAGGTGGGCTTCTTTCAAACTTTTCACACACTGAGGGAGCATTTCCTCTAATTTCCACGAAACCCTGCCTAAAATACATGTAAAGCTCTATTATCTGACCATCTTTAAAACATCATTTCCAATCATAGCCAATCATCCATCATATTATTGATCCACCATGAATTACTTGTGATGGACTACATACACTTTTCTCTTTGTTTTTTATTATGCATATTATTCTTTCTATATTATTTAGCTCCTTCTATTTACAGATAGAATGCATTTCCCTCTTCAACACCTAATAATGATTTAAACCTTTTTTTATATTTACTCTGCTTACAAGTTTAGTTATTAGTCACTTATTTTAGGTCCCTATACTGGTCAGTACACTCACCCTCACACAAAAAACCCTAAACACACACAGACATATACATTTTTAGCATTTGGTACATAGATGGCATTCTATATGCTTTTTACCTTTCTTTTACAGTTATCTATGAAGTTTTTGAGAGTAAAGAAATTGTCTTAACTATTTTTGAAATACCAGCTTTTAGAAAAGTAGGACATGTAGGTAGCTAAAATATTTGATAAATGAGTAAATGAATGAGTGAATTAAAGAATAAATGAAAGAAACATGAAAAGGAAAAAATTATCTGTTCTAATTCTGGCACTTTTGTAGAAATTCTGGCACTTTTATAGAAAATAAAAACTCAGTAAGCTTAAAGGTCATTTGGAAGAGAATTCTTAATTGCTATTCTGTATGTAATATTAGAAATCTGAATTATATGTTGTTTCAAGATTTCATCCATGGAGAGAGTCTGGAGTTTAACAGTTGAAGAGATATTAAGTAGGATATTATAAGAAGGATCAAGACATAATTTATATAGGTTCTATGGGCAAGAAGTGAGAAGGGGATTGCTGTGGCAACATGTTTGTGGGGATTTTGATAGTTATACTTTCCATCAAGTCAGAGTGGAAGAGCAGTAGTTCTCTATTGGTTTCACCCAATTCCTTCCTTCCTCATGTCACCCATAGAGTTGATAATTCTTAAAAGTTTTGCTAAGATAATGTGTATTATGAAAAATTCCCACATTAAGTTTTGGTTTGCTTATAGAAGACATTTTAGGCCCTTAGAGTTTTCCAAGGATTTCATTTTCTTCCAGATGTAGGTTAACATAGTCCTTTTCAATGTGAATTTCTATGACATCTCCAATCCACACTCCATCATTCCATATCTGAATTCTATTGATTCTAATACCAGAGTCACACAATTGACCATTTGTGAAGAGCTGTCATACAACAGTTATTCCATGTGTATTATTTTTAACAGTGTAAAGAAATTTTATATCACTTAAATGAAAGAATCAGACTTAGTATGTCCTCCATACCACTCACAAGATACAGGACAGAGTAAATATTAAATACATCATCAATGCTATAATGATTGAGGAAATTCTTTTTGGAATAAGTTATATGAGTCCCACAAAATTTTAAATAAGGAAAGCTATACAAATAGTTAATTACAAAGACAACAAAACTACAATAAATTTTTGAGGTAAATCACTCCTAAATTAAAAATTTTAATGAGCTTAATTATAAATAATGTCTTTTTTCTTTGTTTCCTACATTTGCCACAGGAAAGTTCCATGAAGTAGGTGACATTAAACATCAGAAATTTATCACCTCACTGTTCTGGAGGCTAGAAGT